>VZTB01001714.1:441825-465563 GCA_013397245.1 Thryothorus ludovicianus
TTTTTTTTTTTTTTTCCCCTCTAAGACCTATAGGCAGCCTTCTTTATCACAAATGTGCAGAACGGTGAAGGTGCTGGAGCTCAGGAGGTATTTGTATGTAGCAAGAAAAAAAGAAGTACAAAAGCACTTCAGACAATAATACAGGCTACTCAGATGACAGGAGATAATAAACCCTGCTAGCACCATCATACCCACGCAGGGGCACTGACCCTATACGTGCTTATGTAGCTACAGTAAAAAGTGGATTAAAAAAAACCCAAACTACTCTGTATTGGAGTCAACAAGGCCATATATGGACTTTTTTCATGGTTGCGAATTTCTATATTTTTTAACCTTTTTATTCTTAACCAGAGACAGAATTATAGCATGCATGAGTTAATTCTTGTGTGAACACAGGGTTTCTCATTATCAGTGCACAGTGTGCCAGGACCATTCCCACAACACACTCACCTCCCTCTCAAAGTTATTTCCTCACCAAGGAGCACACAAGCACGCCACTTAAACACTCAATAAAATGCATTAGCTTTAACTCAGATTTTGTGTGGGTGTAAATGCAGACACAGACTTCATACATGGGAAAGAGCAGAAGGATAAAGAAATCTTAGTTATAAGCATACAAGATATACTAACAGAACAAAAGAGCTGGACTATAGAACTGAGATGTGCTCAGGAAACCTTTTCACACACAGAAACTCCACAGAAGGCACCATTTTTCAGAATTTTCTAATTTTAAAGAAACAAGAGTTGTGACTAGAAAGCAAAAAAGGAGATAATACTGAAAAATGTGAGAAGTTAAAATATCAAAGATAATTAAGGAGATGCCTAAAAAACCTTGAGAAATAGACAAATGATTCAGAGGTGAATTAAGAAATCAAGAAAGGGAACATGAGACAGCAGGATATTTCAAGGACAACTAGAATAAAGGAAGAGCTAAGGTTTAGCTTCTGGATGCATGGTATAAAGCAGCAGCTGCAGTTTGCAATTCAAATTAATGTAAAACAGACATATAACCTGGTAGGCAGGTGAAAGTATTTTAAACAGCAAATACTATTCTATTTTGAAAATCAGCATATCCATTTTAGGCAATGTCTGTCTTCCTTTTAATCAAAGCTATTCCACAAGATGCCCCCAGTTGTCCCCTACTGCCTGACAGCTTTGAAAAAAATCATTGCTTATACCAAATCAAAAAGATAATCTCAGTTCAAACTGAGATTTCATTCTCTATTCACTTGATGAACAAATGTCTCTCACAATTTTAAGCTATTAAAGCTCAGAGGAGTTTTACTTTAAAGAAGTTTCTGAGATTCAACATTTAATGGAAAACCAAATCCACTAGTACAACTGATTTGGGAGAGGCAATCAGCCTTAACTACTTAACATGAGTTTTATTTTCAGTATCATCCAGCTGAATTCCAAACCCTAAACAAAGCTTTGCAGCTTCCAGTGGGAGCATACTGCGGTCTTCTGCCTTGCTTTCTCTAGTTACACTCACTTATCTTTGATAATTCCTGACCCATTTGTGCTCATTTTTATCTATGTGCAAGGTACTGTGTCCCATCCTCAAGTACCCAAAGACTTCTTTGCTCTTCGGTCTACGACTTCAAGGATTCAGTCCTATGGAAGAAGCTTCATTCCCTCCCCAGCAGCTTTGCTAAGCAAAATCACCTCCTTGTAGCAGGTAGTCCGACCTACTTCAGGAGTTTCTTGGGGTAAAACATAAGAGAAAGTACTTATTAAAATGTAAGAAAAAAATGTCATACACATCTTGTATACCATGACTCAGTGACATCAGGAAAACAGTCTCAAAAGAGTTTCATTTATGTATGAAAATCTAAGCCATTCTCAGAGCACCTCTGCCTACGTTCAGTACAATGGAAATATTTTCACCTACTGGTAATTGTATTAGTTTCTAAATCTGATTGAGTCTGGACAGTCTGGCCCCATGAACTGGCACACAGTACTAGAACATAGATCAAAAGAGATTAAGTCAATACTTCCTCCAGGATTGAACAAATTAGTTTCAAGCTTAAAGAGAAATGGAGGGGGAAAGAGGCAGAATACATGGTACATCACTGATTTAATATTACATAATACCGTTGTCCCTGAAGATCCTCTCAGCTTCAGTTCCAAAATGCACATCTAAGAAACTGAATTGTATCTCCAACACAGGAAAGAATCCTTCCAGAGGTAGAGACCTGAATTCATCTTGAATAACTCGATGAGCACCTGAAAAGCATGTCATTGCCCTAGGCTTGTTTTCTACAGAAGAAGAATCACAAGAGACAATTCTAGACTAATTAGGTTGAATATTCAAAAATATTTGTATTTCTTGCCACTCACTATAAGCAACAGCAAAGTGTATGGCTTAAGAAACTTCAAAGTATTGAACACAAAATGTTTCACAGTTTACTGCAGTGTCAGAAAAGAATCTGGTTTCATAAAAACTTAATTAGAAAAACAAGGTACAAAACCGGGTTGTCACTGCCATTTCCTGCACCGTCAGTAATTTTTTGACTTATTTTGCCAGTATCAATTGCCTTTTGAAGGATTTGAAAGACCTTGGCTCCTATAAATGCGACGATTAGTTTTCAGAGAAGAACACAGCTAATGACAGAATATTTATGTAGCTTGTCCTCTCACTATTCATCATTCATGTAAGCATTTTCTTCTACACAACAGCTTGGCAAAAGGTGTTGAATAGGAAACTAAGTGGAAAGAAACACGTAATCAAGGATATACTTGCACTAAATCCCAGGTAGTTGTTCAAAATTGAGTTTGATTAAATTACTATCCTTTAGTTCATTAACTCAACTTTTTTCAAAAGAGGCACTGCCAAGATTTTCCAAGTGTTTGTGTAAGAATTCAAGGCCCAACACCCAAAGACATAATTATACAAAAATACTTACATTAAAAAGGAAATATTTAAGTTCTTATAAGCTACAAGGCAGAATTAAGATTTTTTTTTTCTATGAATAGTATAACTTAATTCTTCAGGAAGAAAATATATTAAAAAAAATTGTGAGAGGAAGATGTTGGGTTTTTTCCTTAGAGGATGCTTAAGATTCTCCTAAATGGCTAGAAATTCTTAGTCTTCTAGTAACAACTCATTTTAGAAGGAAAAACAGAACAGAAACAACTTAGCAAATTCAATATCCATTATGCTTTTTTAAAGGATTATTACATCATACCACTTAGGAGAAAGAAAAAACACATTTTGCCAATCAAAAATAACCAAACACATTACTAACAGGAAGAGCTTCAGAGAGTACAAATAAAATCATCCCAGTGAACACAACCGTTTGACAATACACCATAAAAATCTTCAAACCACCAATCTCGCTTGGTTTAGACAAAGTCATAAGGAAAGGGGAGCAGAACAAAGAAAGTTTAGGATGGCTACTGTATGAAAGCATCACCAAAAGATTAAAGGTTTCAGCTGTTCATGAAGAATTTATTTGGTCCCAAGGATTGTGTTTTACTGAGCAGTGGAAACTCTTCTCCATGACCACTGGTAATCTCATGCCTGTCTCCACAAAACAGTTGTACAGCATCATCAGAGAAATCTGGAAGCACTTTTCCAAACTCTCTTCCATTTAACAATTAAGCAAAAAAAAAACCCACAAACTCTCCACAACAAGATCATACAGTCGAGGATGTTTCCATTTGCTTTTCTTTTCCTAGCTCAATAGTCAGTAAAGCACATATCAGAACTTAACTGGATAATAAGCTGTTCTTGGTTACATTGCACATTTAAACAACAAAGTCTAGATGTAGAGGAAAAAGATCCTTATTCTAGAAATGTTCTGAATGACCACATCATCTCCTTTCCCCTGAGAAACTCTTCCTCACACAACACAAAACTCCACCTTGTATACTCTTCCTTAAGAAAGGCTTCTGAAAGTACATAAACTCTCTAATGAGTATCTGGATATCTTTAAATACACTAAGACCAACTTATGTGATATTCAACACATTCTGAAGCAGGTATGCAAGATTTCAGTCTCATTTAAGTAATAACAGCTCTTGTTTTGCACAGCACACAAGCCTCTCCAAAGGATGCAGAAGATGGCGTCTTCTCAATTTTCAAAGTCAGTCTACAGTTCCTGTGGGATGCCAGTTGGCAACCATGGAAACTCCTATTGTGAGAAGCTTTGGGAGACAGCAACACAGTTGTCAGTCTCAGTTTAATAAGAACTGACCCTAGACAAATGAATGAACACACTGCTTTCAGTCAGGAATGGGCTTCTGTTCACTCCTTCACAGAGAACTTTATCTGAGTAACAATTAAAATTGTTAGTCAATGTCATAACACAACAATAAATCAGCCTATCCAGAAGCACAAGAGTTCAAGGACCTCACCTCTAACACCAGGACAGTACCAATTGCCAGCAAATTTTCTACCCTAGCACAAATGACTTTAAACCAGTTTTTTATGCTTTTCTTAAAGTACAGTCTAATTTGTAGTGGAAATCCACTCTTCTCAGTAGTAATTGTAGGAATTTCCCAAGACCCCCAGAGCCCATGACAACTTGCTGAAACACTCTATTTTCATTGATTCATATTTATTGTTTGTTTTTCAGATTATCATGTCTTTAAGAAGGGGTCTTTTCCTCAGTATTGAGAAAAAAACCTCATCTTTTTAATCCTTTTCCAAAATCAGTTTCAAAACACCAAAGACGGAAATTATATATTTTCCAGAAGGGGAAAAAATATTTTGATTAAATATACTTCAGGCAAGAAGGAGGGTAAGTAAGATGCATTACAGGCTGGAGAGGTGCTCTTTGGTTTTTTTTCTGATGTCTCTCACAGCTACGTAACATGGTGGCCTGTCAACACTTCCCAGACAGGGCCTAAAATTCATTTCTAAAATAAGCAGGACAGGTGTTTTATAGACAGGGGTATGGCCTTCTAGCATTCACATTAGAAGCCCTTTAGGAAAGAACAGCTTGGGCAGTGCAAGCACAATGGGTTTCAGGACCCCAGATGGTAATCCAGTATTAGAGTACCACCTCAGCAGCTATTCCTTCCCTGTTAAAGTGCTTATGTGAACTGCAGAAGTCATTTTACTCAATGTTTTCTCACAGTTAGTCAGGATCTGCACAGCTACACCTCACAGAGATTTCACCATGGTTGTCTGGTCAATCAATATCACCCATGTGCCTGTGGCTGGCAGGGAGCTCCAAAGCCTTCAACAAAAGGGAGAAGATAAAGTTACTGTGCTGAGACACAGAAGAGAAGATGCACTCAACATTTTTCCTGTTTTTGAAAAATGTGGACAGTAAGTGCTATTTTGAGCGGATTGTAGCTACAACTTCACAAATAAAATCATCATGAACAACCAGTCACTTAAAATTAAATGCACCTTCTATATGGAATTGTGAAATTGATTACAAATGCTGATGTGAATCAAAGCTACGAGTCACTTGCTGCACAGAAATTTTATTTTTGGTCAGCATCTCTTTGATCTAGATTGTTGTACAATATACCCTATCCAAATGCTGAGATGAGAATGTTATTCTCTGAATGACACCTACCTTCATTTATGTAGGTGTTTCTGTACCAAGGACAATCCAGGTCTAGAGAAAGATAATTTGAGATGTTTAATATGTCCTACAAAACAGTAGCTTTGGCCAAAAATTTACTGTACAATACAGATGTTACTATCAAATGTTTTTCACTTGTTAAGAACAAAACCATAAAAAAAACACGTGCTCATTTTTAGGTGTAGGTGCAAACAATTGCTTTTGCTTCCTTAAGAGAGTATGTTTTTAGAACAGTAGTATTACTTTTTAAAGACTACAATATCACATGCCTTCAGAAAGAGAAGTCCACAGGAGAGGGAGGTTTTTTGCATCATAACATAGCCAGTTTATAGTGGGTTTCCACTAAAAAACAAAGGCATATTACACTCAGTGAACAAGCTTCAAAGTTTCCAGCATTGTGATGTTTCCTTTCCTTGCAGCCACAATTATTTGATAGCTATTTTAATGGCATAAAAAACAAGGTTATTGAGTGATTTCCTATGCCTCACACTGTTCCTTCTGTAAGGTATATGTCTTTAAGTAACTGTGGCTGTATTTCATATCCGTAAAGGTAATTTGATTTGTGATAAAATATTTATGAGGGGAAAAAAAAATCCAACAGATAGTGACTTTTATTCTGGTATCTCTGGCACTGACCATTTATCTGTCTAGGTCAAATCAACAGCATAATGCAAAAACTGAAAAATAATTTGCACAACTGCATCTTGTTAAGCTAAACAAACCACCTGTTCAAATAAGCAGGTTCTATTATAAACCAGATGTTTGTTCTGCCCAAAGCAAAGGGAGAATGTCCAAAGTAACAAAGCACTGTTGTCCAGTCTTTAGTCTTTGTCAAAACATGCAAACTGTAAATACCTTGCACAAATATACACATCATAATACTTCTAAAAATGGCATGGTTTCAAAATATTGATGTTAAATGTGACCTTGATTAGTTTTCTCCCATTTTGTCCATTGGTGTTATTCTAGAAGTGCACCAAGCAAACAGAAACCAGAAAACAGCTTGCAGCAAAACAACTGGGCTCTATCTCCACACACAGCTTGTGTCCTCAATGTCCGCATTGTGTCCACACAGTGCCTTTTAGAAGGCCATTTTTTAATGCACATCAAACTGAAAATGCCACCTTCTGTTAAGGAAAGGTTAGAAATCAAATTGGAACAGTGCTACAGTAAAGCAAGACACATTTCAGTCATGAGAAAGTGATTCTTCTCTGCGCAAGTGTGTGATAATATTAAGGGTCAACGCTGACAATATATCTTCATGAACTTAAACATCAGGTTAACCTAAAAAATTGAGTAGTGCTCATAGTAAGAGCATGCCCTCATTATCTGTTTCCCTACAGGCAGCCATTACACCTACTCATTCTATTTTTATTTTCCTTACATAGCAAAGTTGGCAAGGAAAATGCCTCAAGATCTCCCCCTGGAAAGCTTTTGAATTCGGCCTGTGCTCACAAGACTGTTAAACACTTCTGAGAGTCCCACTATCTTCAAATGCATCACTGTGGCACAGGGTAGTAATTCTATCTATTCCTCTAGAGTACAAAGATCCTTGTACCACTAGAAATTAAGTATATCTATAAAAGTATACATAAACTATTCCAGACACAGTGTGAAACCTATCCAGCTCTGAAGAGTCATTAATAATTAAACTGTAAAAGTATGCTAAATGCAGGACATTTATGTGTGTTATGATCAGATTGCAGATTGTGCTCTTTTTAACACAAAGGAAATTATATTCTAAGGCTTCTGAGACCTTGAAATCAAAATACAGATTCTGATGGGTTTAAGGAAATGTAAATAAGCCACTACTTATCCTGTCTGTAGTAAGGAAAAATACTTTTTTTAAATAAAACTAAATTAATGCATGAAATCCTAAATCAATACCGACCCAATATTGGAAAACATCAAGTTCTAGTCCCTGAACTGTCAATGACCCAATGAGACAGACTGGTTAAATTTGCTGGGGTTTGCTTTTTTTGAGGATTGCTTTATTGTGGCTTTTTGTGAGTTTAGTTTGCTTCCTATTTTGTTTTGGTTTCATGCAACCCCTTTCTTCTGCTATTCCAGCATTAATAAGTTGAAATGGCCACACACCTACTTAATCATGTCCTGAAGTTCTAAGAAACACTCACAAAACGTAATGTGCACCAAAGTTTTCCAAAACCAGGAAGGAAACAGGAAGGATGTGGAATCAACTGGATGTCAGAGGAGAGCTTTCTTCCTACCAATTAAACTTTCCTCAGGTTCTGATTGTCTAAGTACTGCCTCTTTCATCAAGACAGGCTCTTTACATTGTCATCAAATCTTATAGGCCACCATTTTAATTCCTCTTAACCAAACAAAATATTTATTAACATCTTTTAGAGATACAGATCAAAATATCATGACTAACAAGGCGATTGGAGGATAAGTATTTAAGAGCTTTTTTCCATGTGTAGTGTCAGTATAGTATCCAACAACAATATACATACCACACTGTCCACCTGCACTAAAAATACAGTGGACTCATTACTGCTGTGAAAGCATAATTCGTGTTGGCCTCATAAAATAACTTAGAAGAGAGGACAGTACAGAATAGCCTGTCTCTGAGTTATATTCCCAAAGAATGATCCCAGGAGAGCCTTATTCTCCTATCCTTACAGTAAATTACTTTTCTTGACTCAGAGCTTTAAGATTTTATTGCTTTTTAAGTTAGCGATGAAAGATTTAATCACAGATTTGTTAGATTTAGCCTCTCAACACAGTCTTTTCCAGAACCTTCAGAGCTCCAGCAGGAGTCACAGTAGAAGTTCCCAACTACAAATAGTACTGGAAAAATTCTGGATTTACCATGGATTTCCTCCCAGTAATAATTCACAGCTTGAACTTAGCAATAAAAACCTATCATCATGTCCCCAACGCCATCTGGGAGATCAGGCTTTTGGCAAAGAAAAATGGAGCAGCAATTGCCTGGCAGCACAGGAAATCAATGAATTCCCCACTCAGGGCTGAGCAACAGGCTGCTCCTGCTGAGCACAGAGTCATCCATTTCCCTTCCTGCCAGCAGAGCCGCTCTGTACACGCAGACAGCAAAATCTCCCTTACACCTGCAGGACACACACACCCCCTCCTCTAAACCCTGACCTTACCAGGAGGGTTAGACAGCAAGCTACACGATTCCATGTGCATATCCAAAAGGGAAAAGAGCATGGAGATGGCAGTCTCTTGGGAGGGCTCCTGGACACAGGGGTTTCAGGCTACGAGGCAGCTAACAAAAACACCACTGATTTAAGCTCAAGTCAAAGCTCACGACTTGACCAAGGATTCAACCGAACTATGCCAACATAAAGGGCCAAGAAAATGTGGGCATCCCTTTAGCCCTAAGTAGTAGGATAATACTAGATAATTTCAGGAATTACAGTTCCAAAACAGGTGTCAAGGTTTTTTTTCTGTTTGTTTGTTATAAGCACAATCATTAAAGGGGAGTTTTAAAAACAAAAAGATAAAAGCGAGCACATTATCCAGGAGACAACACTGGCATCCTTCCAGACTGCACTTCTTCAGAGCTAAACCACAAGCTTATTTACATATAAAATACAAAGTACATGCATTCCTTTTTTTTACTGAGAGGGTTTGCAGGAACTGTAATAATCATTCATGATTTGTCAATGTCACAGCAGAGACCACCATTGACCTCTGCAGCTTTAAAAGCTCAACTCCTTCCTCAAATTTACTAGTCTTAGGGCTCCCTGGAACATGAGACAAGGTAAGGAAGAACATGCATTGAGAGTTTCCCTCAACACACACTTCACCTTTGCTGCAGACAAAAAGAATGTCACATCCACATTTTCCTCCAGGTCAAAGTTCCCAATAAAGTCACAGTAAGGAGATCATTACAGGTACGTACACAGCCACCAAGAACTGTACTACTGTGTGTAACTGGTGTCAGAGGTTACTGATATGAAATAGCAGATGGAAGGGACTTCTGGTGAAGCCAGACTTGGCCCTGATTTGAACCAGTGTTCTGATTAAGCAGCTTGTCCTTTAAACAGCCCTCTCTGAGATCAGAGAGTACTGCTGGAGCTGTTTCCACAGCTGTGCCTGCACATCAGCCCAAGCAACTGCAGATATGTGAGGACATCACCAGATCTTGCTGAGCATTTATTTTCCTGTATCTATCAGGCAGATTTGGCAGCACCTCACAATAGCAACACTGCTGCATATCTGTGAATCAACCTACAATCTGTAAAAACCTAAAATGTGTAAAAACACAGCTATATTACAGCAGAAATATCATGGTCTCTAGCAGCTTCTAGCTTCTCAGGGAGACTTCAGTTTAATAAGTTACATCTGTAAATGCAAATATCTGCCTTATTTCTCTAGAGTCACCATTGCTCTAAATCAATTCAGGTCATGCTGAAATTAGCCTTGCCCTTCAGCAGGTTAAGAGCATCCCCCATTTTGCTATAATTAATATATGTGCATAGAAAAATTACAAATAAAGTGAAAGACAGAAAAGAAGTAGGATTATTCTGTAATATTTTTTTCATGTCACTCCATCCCCCAAGTTCAATAAGAAGCCTCTCAAAAATCTCACTGCTGAAATTTAATAAGTCATCAAAAAAGAGACACTGCTTGAAGGTATTACACAGAAGAAATAATATGTAACCTACAAGAGACTCCTCAATAAATGTGAGCACTACACATAATCCTACCTGTATTCCTGCAATAGGGAAAAAAAGCTCATTCATTTCCTAAGCTTGCACCTTCTTCCTTGTCCATTTTAGGTGCAACAAGATTCATCATTTTGTCACTCTGGAAAGCAGTAGGTCTGCATTTATCATGGTGAAACGTGTCCTCACTGTTTGTTCTTACTGTTTACAGAAAGCAAGTACAGTGACTCATAAAGCTGCTGCAAGAAAAAGCTGAAACAAGTTAACAGAATGAGCTTCTCTTAAATGACATCCTTCATCCTACGTTTCCGGTGTGCAGAGCCAAAACCACATCACCCTTCCAATTGAACAGATTTAGAGCTATTATTTATCATAAATGTCAAAGCCATCACCAAGGTCAAGAAATGCTTCATGGTGTTCCTGAGCTGCTCACAGATCTTCAGTACACTACAAGCAGTAGAAGGTCTGGCTATGTGTTCAAGAGCAAATGGGACTCTTTTCTAATTTACTATTCTTTTCCTTTTGGAAAATTATATTTTCCTCATGCTGAGAACGGTCATCGTGAAAATTCTTACCTGCTTTCCATCTAGCGTGTACAAGCGTTTAACCACGCCCGAGTCCAGCTTGATGGCGTCGGTTATGTCGGTGAGAACCTGTTCAAACGAGTGTGCTGTCTTCTTGTTGAGCAGAATCCGGACTGCTTTCCGCGGCTTCACTCCGCTCCTGATGATAGTGACCAGTTTAGGCCTAATGAAATCCTTGTTCTCCTTCGTATCTGGAGTACCTCCTTTAGCAGTGGCAAGAGATGGCACTGAACGAGAAGTAGAAGTTGTCTTAACATTCACTGACCAGTTGGGGTTTACATTCTTTGTGTACTCCAGTTTCTTGAAGGGTTCTATGGAACCACATACGTAACTTTCCCCTGAGGAAACAAAAGCAAAAGTCCAGCAAGTCAGATTGGAGAGGGAAGGAAAAAAGAAGAGTGCAGGAAAATAACAAAATCAAATATCCTTCTCAAATTATTAAATATTATTCTTATCATTCTTGATCTACAATGCATAAATACTATCTCTTTCTTTTTCAGATGCTATTGACTGCAAAACGAGTGATCTTTTAAAGATCACTCTTCAGCTGTTAGAGAAATGATGTTACAAAAATCCTTGAAAGCAGCAGTTTTCTTATCCAAAAACACTGTTTGTGGTGGGGATCTCTGCTGTCAGTAAACACAGTAAACAGTGTTCATATTTCACCAGCTGCCCAGCCCCAGCACATTATCACAGTACTCCCCCAGCCTTCATACTTAAGTGGCCCACTACTAAAAAAACAGCAGGTACCAAATACTTCAGAGGAAATGCTATGAAATACTAGCAAAAAATATAGGCTACAAATAACTTTTTATAAAGGTGGATGGAAGTGTCATGGAGATTTATAAACATTTGATTTTTTTAAAGCTTTAGGCATCATAAATTTAGGATATGTATAGACAAAAAAACCTCCCTGTATTGTCTACTGACTAAATATATAATATGCAGGGAAATGAAGACAAAGAGTAGAAATTACAGATTTCTCATCACAACAAATTTACCATACTTAAAAGAAAAATAGTGTCTATTAGTTCCTCTTTCTGCTGGAGCATTATCTACAGTAAAATATTTTTGCAAATACCACACCCACACAACTTCTGGGGAAGTAGAGATGAGCCAGAAAACCCAGCACCCTGCAGATTAGCACTGGAATCCTGTCCAGCTGAAGGCTGCTCTGTAAGGGGCACCTGCTTGGGTGCTCCCAAACTCTCCCTTGAGCCTGACTCTGTGGCTGGGCTGGTAGTAGCACTGGATGAGCTGGATCAGCCCAGTGATCTGAGTGAACATACCAATGACATTACTAATTTTGCAGTATCAAGCTGGTACAGTCCATCCTCTGTCTGGGGAAAAGCAAACAAACAAGCCAAACAAAATATAAAATAAAAAAAAAAAAAATCAAAGAAATCAATACTAGCTCCAGCAAGACCACACCTTCTGGCAGCCTGCAGTTAAATTACAAATAATGCAAGATCCTGTCTTGAACAATACCACAGAGACATCTGAGATGTTTTAGTTTTTCTGGGTTCAAGAGTTCACTGTATGGTAACACCACAGAGGCCTTCATGTCAGAAATTCAGCCCAGGGTAACAAAATCAGAACAAAACTCAGTGATGCACCTCCTATGCCAAAAAACATGTAAGAACCAAAGATATTCCTAATGACTCCTACTCCTAAGGAAAAAAGATTCACAGTTCAATCATTACAAGAAAAGTATTAAAAATGTACTTCTGAACAGAAATGTTAAGGTTTCAAGGCACTCAGTCGAGTTCCACAGATATTAAAGCACACAAGGACGCAGGCAAGATATGCAGAGTCACCACAGTTAGAAATGGAGGCGGGGAACCCTGGGACTTAAGGCTTGGATAAAGGTAGGCTCTTCCATTTAGCCACTGAATATACACAAAATAGATAGATATGTATATGGAAACATCAGAATAAAAAGGCTCAGCTGCAGTAATGAGTGGTCAAACAGTGCACATTCTCCTTTATCCATGTCCCTGTCCAATTAGTATGAGCTACTCAGTTACTGCCAGGTCAGAATGCCTCTACAGAACCACATCCACAAAATTAGAAAGTTTTAAGGGAAAAGAAGAAAACCTGAGTAAGACTGCTTTCAATCCAATAAACATCTGCTCTATAAGATAATTTATAGAAGTCTCTTTTATAAATTTTTAAGCAAAATTTATTCTTGTCTACATTTGTGTTTGTTGCAAGATGTAAAATACACCAGCAATTTTTTTTATTTTTTTTTTTAAGTAGGGATATAAATCCAGATTTTCAGGTTTAGTCCTATTAGGGAAATTGTTCACTTCAGTTGCACAAAATAAAATTTATTTAAAATCAGATCTTCATATTAAAACTCACTTCTCAAAGGGTAGGCTCATAAATAAATGTCCATACACAAGTGTACTCAGAAGATTTACATTTAGTTTATTAAGAATTCCTGGTTCCTCTTCTTGAAAGGACAGCGTTCCACATGATTTTTAATATCAATTATATTTAAAGGTCAGATGGATTGCTTGTAACATTTAACGGCACATCAGCTCTTCATTAAAAAACTAAATTCATATAAATGATCATTAAAAAAAGACCAATAGAATCACTGAAGGTTTGGGATTGTTTGAACATAAGCATTTTTGCCCTTTCCTCATTTCCAATGGTACAACATTACATCAATAAAATATTTATACCAAGATAATTTTTTCCCTTCAAGAGGCCCATATTTAGCTACAGAACACCTTGGAGGCAGAGTATCCAAGGCCTTCTAAGATAAAATATCTTTAGTAAGAGCTATTTTATACAGTTATATATTTTATAACTACTTTATACTATTTTAATGGAAGTATGGACACTTCTCCCATAATGTTGTTATTAAAAATTGTTTTAGATGTTAGCCAGAGACTGTAATTTTCATACATGCTGGTTCTAAGAGTCAGGCCTGTAAGAATAAAAATCTTTAGCACCCCTGGTGCTTTTATGCAGAGGAAATCTCAAAGAAAAGGACAAAAGGTCTTCACCTAGATTTTTTTTCTCTCTTCTGTTCCACCAGCACCTTAAGGAGAGAAGACTGTAAAGAAGTTTCACAAGAGGCATGACTTAAAAAGTTCAATAAATCCATCTCCTGCTTTAGTTATTTCTTCCTCAGCTGCTTTGAGTAATTGGCAGCTGGAAGAAAGTAACAATCTCCAGACACTAAACTCCTAACACAACAAGTGTTGAGAAGGATCTTTTGAAGAAACTGGATTAAGCAGAGGGCACAGACAGCACAGCTCATTTAAAAGTGTCAATTGTGATTGCAGCTCCCCAGGAGAGGGGAGCAAGTGTTTCACAGTGCAGTCAGCCATCACTAATGGAATTTTGACTCTTGATTACAGTATCAATAGCCATTAGGAAAAGAAAAGGGGAACACCCAGCTGCTTTGGGAGCTCTGGCATCTAGGGAAAAGAGTGATTACTACACCTTAGAAAGTATCCCTTTCCTGAGAGCCTCTTCACAACAACAGGGCAAATGAAACACACACCACTGGTACCTTTCAAAAAAGATACTGCAGCACTTGTTGGTCAGTTTCAAACCAGTAACCCTACAATTTAATTTGTATAAATGCTCAACACTTCAGGAAATATCATGAGGAACAATAAAATAAATCTTAGCATTGAGAAATTAAACAGAAAGATAATCACGCAGACGGGCGGATCTCAAAACATAGTTTATGTTTAAAAAAAAAAAAGAAAACAAAAAACCTACTACCTGCAGCTATACATCTGTCAAAATTCAATACAGCTGACCTATCAGAGACATGCAACACTGGAGGATAGTTCTTATAGGTCAAGACAGAATTTCAAGACATGCATCATTTATTAAATATTTTTTAAAACAATATCTGTGTGTAGAAAGTGGTTGCTAAGGAGACATAGAATCACTTCACATAGGTACTGGAGCTTTCCTGATGCAAGTGTCTCCCTGTTTTCCACACTGGTATTAGCAGTTAGTTTGCTTTCTTCAGCTTGCTGATATTCCCCCTGTAAGAACCAAAGCACCATCTCTTAAAAGCCATTTTTTGTGTTGCTGTTCTGTGCTTAAGGTGGCTTGGTCTAAAATGGCTTCATGAGGAAGCCAGCTGATCTTAGGTGGGAGCCCTGGGGAAGGAAGAGACAACCTGTTTGAATCACACAAGCACAGAGGAAACATCAACCGCTCTTTAGGGGCCAGGACTTGCCAATTTATGAAAAACAGTGTTAATTCCTTGGAGTACAGTATGCAGTAGGAACGTAAAGTTAATAAATTAACTAGCAGTGATTAACTGGGGTCCATTTCCCCAACAGATAGGGCAAGAAATATCTTAAAGAGGATAGGGAAGGGACTAGCACCCCCAGAACTCCATGCTTAGGCACACCTGCATTTCTTCACTTCTGCCTTTTAGTTTTATACATAAAAAAGGCAGAATCTCAATCCCTCAAGAGAAAGGACAAAGAATTCTGACTGTGCCTCACCACACAGAGCAGATTGCAAAAGGAAGATGACCTGAATCAAATAAATTACTGATACTTGATAGTTCCCAAATGTGTTAGTTAATAGAACAATAACCTACTTTAACTACATTGCTGTTGCCTTGTCTTTCTGCAGGGGCTGAAAAAATGCAACAGTGCAAGAGATGGAGCAGGAAATAAATCTGCAGGAAATAAATCTGACTTACACATGTTCACCTAGCAATCAGATGCACCAGAACATTCAAATCAGATCACCTCTGACCTTTGAAAGGACTTGTTTCACAAACTTTCTTTCTTCTCAGTTCAGACTAAAAAGTTCTTATTCTCCTCATCAAAAGCCAAATAAAAATACTTCCTCTGCCTCCTCAAATTTCTGCAACCTTGTTACAAGATAGACACTGTACATACTTAAAAAGAACCCCACCAAAAGTAATGAAAAGCACCTAGAATAAGAAACCACATAGATTTCCAAGAAGCTGTTAAGCAAGACACAAAGAAAATCAATTGGCTAATGGATGAACAAAATAATCAAATAAACAGTGCCAGAACAACCCTCTACTATTTTATGCGACAGGACCATTCAGCTGTTTGTTTATTAAACAATATAAGGATAGCAGCCATTTCTGTCACAGGATTCAGTCCAAGTTTCCCTAAATTTGATAGCCCTGGATCAAGTCCATGGTAAATACCCAGTGTAAATTTAATCTCACAAACAAATGTCCACATAGATTCAGCTCTACAAACGTTTAAACAGATATTTTACTATTATTATTTTGATAGCACATTATGCATGCATATGAATCTTTCCAGCCCATCCATTCCCAGCTGCTGAGGTAGGCATGATCTAGAAGAAAGATGCCATTAACTCTAGAGAGCATCAGAGACCACATCCATCAACTCCTGCAGTCTGGCCTGGCTGGGCTTCTCACCAACAGCACCCAAGTGGCTGGCAGAGTCAAGAAGGAAGCAGAATACTGGGAAGGAGAGGGAGAAGCTGAGATACGAGAAATGAAGCTACATGAGTAGTAGCAAGACCCACATATAAAACTAGTCAGGAATGCTTGCAACCCATCACTTCAGCAAGGAGATGCTGCCTTTTGAACCCTCCTGGGGCAGGCAGCTTCTCTGCTGCTCTGAGCACAAACTGCCTGCCTCCACCACGAGAGTCTGCCCACAGTCCTCGTGTGACCCAGCACCTCCTCTGCCCTGCAGCGAGCTTCACATCTCCCAAGAGTTATTAGCTGCTTACAGCTACTACTGCATTTTAAAGCTAGCATATCTGCATCTTTTTAAACTGCTCCCTCAACAAGGTTTGCAGCTCTGAGGTAATCCCTGAAAGGCATTCATTTTTCTTTTTCAAATTATTCCTTAAAACTGTTTTTTTGCAATTATTCCTACACAAAACATGCACACACAGATAGAAATCTTTAGAATCATTTGGCAGTGCACCCAATATTGACATGTGACAAAATTGTTTCCCAGTCTGCTCTCAGCCTTGTGGTCTGGGGTTTTCAGTTGGTCTTTGACTGCCAGCTCTCGGCTGCAGGGTTAACTTTGTGGTAGATATTGTAGAAACCTAAAACAATCAATTCGGATTCATACCCAGGACTCTGAGGTAATATTATAATAAAAATTAATGAGAAAGGGATGCAGTTCTAGCTATAGATTGATTCTGTGGTCTTTGTTCCACATAACAGGAGCCCGGGAGTAAAAACTTTAAACATTCTTTGTTTCAGTTATCTTGCAATGTTTATCAGTTATTTTGGGGATAAGACCCCTCCATCTTCAGCTTTAAGGATGATACAGTTTTGGAGAAGCAAAGTCCTTTCCTGAAACTTCTTTTATAGGTAAAAAATTTAGTTTTCAAGAGCAACTTCATCTTTGTTGTTTCTGCATGCTTTGATTGTATGTCATGCCCAGAGAATAAAGTCATGTCACATTCAAAATCCATTCTTTAAACATAAGAGGGTCCTAACATCAGGGCTGACAAAAAGAAGGAACCTGAATCCATTGCATTATTTCCTTTATGTAGGGTGACAGAAGTTACAGACCATGTGAAACTATTCACAACAGTATGTACCCCTTGCTATCAAATTCCAACCAATGCCACATGCATTAGACTTAAGAAAAACAGAAAACAACCAAACAAAAAGATGGGGGGGGAAAAAAACCCAAAAAACAAAAAAACAAAATCAATCAAACCACAGAACCCCCACTCAAGCCCAGGGATGTCATTACTTTCAAATAAAGAGAAAAAATGTCCATGCATCTCAAAATAATCTACAACACCAGCATACAGCCATGCCAGCTATGAACTGTATGCAGAATGGAACTAAATATAACTGAAGCAAAACAGCTCTTTTACAATCTTTTTCCTTTGGGACTATCTTTCACGCAGTTCTGTGTATTTAGCTCTGGGATGAAAGACAGGGGCTGCTGTCTCATTTCCCCAAGAGCCTCTCTGTCTTTATGTATCACATGAGAAGGTAAGAGTACAGGAACATCCTCAGAGGCATAAAGGAAAAAACCATCTCTGAAAATCAAGGCTTTATACATTTGCTTTACGTTGCAATCACCAAATCAATGCCCTCCCAATCATGTAAATTCATAACAGTCTCAATAAATTAATTAGTCAATTCACATAGGAATGGAATACTCTCACCATGAAGAAAGCAATGCTGCATATTTCAGTAGCTGGAGTACAAATGTCATTTGGCAAGAGGCAAAAATCAAGTGATTTTCCAGCTATTTAAACACAAAGCACAGCTTCAAGCTAATTAATGCTGTACTAGACGAGCCAAACTCTAAAAAATTTGTATAGTAAAGAGTAGAAGGGGTTTATGCAAAAACCATCATTGAGCTAATAATATACAAACTCGTGCTCCACTGTGAAATTCTGCGAGTGAAACAACCCACCCTGCAGTTTTATACAAATAAACAGAAGCCCCTTTTCAGATAGAATGAGGATGTAGCTTTCTTCTTCCACACAAAGACTGACTTCTGTAAATCCCACAGTCTTAATGGGACAAGACAACAAGACTGTCCTCCTTGAACTATACCAGGAAGGGAAGATGTATTCATCGAAAGGGCAAGGAATAAAGTCCCACAGGACATAAAGAAATCCCAAATGCCTTCTTGAAAATAAACCTAGGCTCTTGCACTGTCATTCATTTTGACTGACTGATTAATAACTGGTATTATTCTTCACTGGGATGCCAAAATAAACTAATCTTACAGGTTGCTGGATTTACTTCTGAATTGAGTTCTTTATTTTTGAAACTGGTTCTGACTGGCTGAAAAAGCACTGTACAAATCAACATTAACATCAATGAAACTTGCTTCTTGTTGAGCATACCAATCAAATAAGCAAATGCACAGAGACTGCTTTTAAACAGACGTTGATTAATATTGGTCTTTCCTCCCAGAAATTGATTTTTTCTAGCAATTAAATACTGTCCTGAAAAATATAGTTTTAATTGGGCCCTGAAATTTATAACATTGCTCCTAAGACCAGTTTTTTTTCCGTTTCACTACATCCCTGGTCCTAACCCCCAAACCTGCTAGTTAGACAGACAATCCTGCCCCTTCTTTCTCTCAAAAATTTTCTTTCTGGAGCATCTTCATGTTGTCCTCTACTTTCCTTTTTACACAAAGATTATCAAGAACATCAGATTCTCAATACTCAAAAAGCTTTCCTCTGCTATGACACAAAAAGGAGACAACCCAATGGTGGTTCAACACCTGCTATGCAAAGCTGTACTCCTCTTTCTGGAGACACGTTTAGCATTAATCTTTTATTCTTCTCTTTCTGTATTAGCCACCTTCTGATCCTCTCATAATATCCTGATACTACAAGTTCTCTCACCTGGTGCTAAAAATGAAAATCACATAGAAATTACAATCCCTGTTACAACTCCAAACTGACTGCCTGGAGGCTATCAATCCATTCTTTACTGGTTTGTCCATGGCACACCTGGGCCAGGGGTAGGATGGAAGCAAAAATTAATGAATTGCTCCACCTTTATTTTCTTGGAACACAATCAAGCTTCTCAAGCACCTGCATTTAAACTTCACAGGTAAGAAACACTCATTTATGGCCACGTGATAGGCAATGCCTTTGTACATTCTGATGTCCTACACCAGAAACCCACTGCAGTCCAGAAACACTTCATGTTGGAAAAGCTACTTTTAGTGATTCGTAAAACTTGTGAAAAGTACTATTAATTTTTTTAAGTTTAATATTCAAATTGATTAATGCTGACAGATTCTTTTGGCAATAGAACTATCACTGAAGGAGTGATAAATTTGTTCTCAATGGGCAAATTAATGACTGGCATGTCTGACATTTGACAATGACCAAGAATTGTCAGTTCTAACCAAATCACTGGTGATGGTTTATACTGCAGATACATGAGCCGTATTTACAGACAACATAAGATCTCTTCAACAACCTGAAAGGAGGTTGTAGCTAGGTGGATGTTGGTCCTCTCCTCACAAGTAACAAGCAATAAGATGAGAGGAAAGACCTCAAGTAGTGGAAGAGCAGGATTAAATTGGGTATTAGGAAAACTTTCTTCATGGAAAGGGCTGTCAATCACAGGAACAAAATCATCCCTGTAGTTTTTAAGATGTGCAGATGTGACACTTAGGGACATGATTTAGTGGTAGCCTTAGCAGCTCTGGGACTCAATGTAAGAGGTCTTTTTTCAACCTTACCAATTCTATGACTGGGGAAAAAGGAAATGCTGCAGAGGAAAAAACATTTACCTGAGCTGAATCACAGCTACATTACTCCTAACAGGTTGCCAACATTTGTGCCACTCAGTGAGAGGCTAGTATTTTACTTAAGGCATTTACTTGTAGAGAAGAGAGAGCTCTTCACTAGGCTTCATAGACTTAAAAAAATCAAAAACATCTGAACTGTATTTCACACGGGTTTCATTAGCACCACAGACCTCTTGAAATTTAACAGACTAAAGTCTCATTGGTACTTGACCTTGGATCTTTATGAAAAGAAGGATTAGATTCAATCTTCAGGACCTAGGACTATCAACACTATGTTGAAAGGAAAAGGTTAGACTTGTTCAACAAGAAGGAAATAAGTAGCAAGGCAACAATATTTCAAGGCATCATTTAAGATATTCACAATTCTATTCAGACCATTGAAAAACCTTCCTTTATCAATAAGAATACCATTACCTCTTTTGGAAAGACCTAACAGATTAGACAAAGGCTAACTCAGCTTTACACTTTACAGGTCTTACTACTCACCTTCTACTAGCTGGTCCAAGGAGGAAACCTTCTTGGAGCCATCAATTGTGTAGATTGTTCTCACTCCCTGGGGCAGGTTCACATTGTCGGACAGAGTTCGGGTCAGGTCAGCCAGGAGAGCTTCGAAGGACCTAAAGCGGTCAGGGGAGATGGCATATACAATCCCTTTGAAGTACCGGTCTCCATTGCGATAGAAACGAACTTTCTTGGCTTTTTTCTCCGAACTCAGGGTCTGTAGGGTACGGGTTCGGTAAAAGCTGCAGTGGGCACTGTGGGTAGGGCTGGGTAAACCATTCACCCGGGACCCTCTGCCATATCGCTGCGCTTTATCACGCTCATCAAAATGCTCCAGCTCCATATCTCTCCCAAGGGACATCTTGAAGCTCAACCTAAGGAATACACAAGAGGAGAGAAAAAGCTTAAGAAACTTAGAAGTTTTAAGGGAGCTCAATTTAAGACTTCCTGTTCTATATATGGCTCTCAGAGAGGACTACTTCCTAGGTTGAGGAAAAAAAGTTTGAATAAAACCATGCTACGTTCACTTGGTTATTTTACACATAAGCCTCTTGCCATACCTTAAGAACTACATTTAAGTTAGACATCATAACAACGCCACTCATGAACCCAAACGATAAGCAAACACTGAGAAGTGTTTGTTCAAATTCAGTGTCTCGGAAAATGAGGTGACAAAGTTGACCTAATGGAAAAAAGGAACAAATGCATCAGCTTTCTACTTTTTCTCATGTTATATTCAGGTGCTATTTGAGTCTCATCTGCCTTCTAGGCTGTTTGCCCCCACTAAACTCTTGGTTCCAACTGTGGCCTCAAGAGGTGTTGTTTCAGAAGGGCTGCCAGTTGCCAACAACTAAGCAATTAAGAAATTTTCAGAGGACTAGATCTGGTGGGTCAGCAATGAGAATCAGGACTATCACACATAGTGGGTCAATCCCAATGTTAAAAACTACCTGCATATTCCAACCACTGGCTTCCTCACAGCCTAAGGTTTGCAATAAATTACTTCAGTTATCCTTGCACAAATGCTTTACACATGCTGAACTAACAGAAAGGCTCAAATGGCATGAAATTAAAGAAAAAATATATTAGAGGGAGACAGTGTTTTTCAGTGAGCAACCTACTTCAGTGCTCTGTGTCATGCAAGATGTATTATTAATATGCTAAGCCTAACATTCTAATTAAGGCCAACAGCTTCTTTTGCCATCACCAAAGAACTGACAAAATCAGTGTCAATGAGCAAATTAGCAATTGGTGCCTCTCATGTTTGACAGTGAGAAATACTCTTCAGCCCTGACCAAAACAATCCCAGTTGTTCAATACAGTTTACATAAACAGAAGTTCACATGTTCTGAAATAAAATCAAGGAGGCAAATTTTCCTTTTTGATAACCAATACAAGATTAAATACTACAAAGTACACATTTAATTTTCACAAACAGAATACACAAAAATAAAAAACAATTAGAATGATCAAAAGATCATTAGGTTCAAAACATTCATTTTAATTTAGGAGCCACCTATATTTGCAGTTGTCTGCAGAATAGTAAAGCACTGTAAGTTTATTTATAGCACAGATACATAGACCTAATTTAGAAGTGGCCTCTCCCATTGATTTCCAATAAAAAGACAAAAACCAGCAAGCACTAGCTTTGTTTCAACCACTCATAATGATGTGACCATTAAGAGAAAAGATGTATTCAAACCCACTCTAAAACAGTGGGAGGAAAGAGAGAAAAACTTACAGATGCTCTTTGGCTTGCAGAAGTTTGTATTAAAACAATGCTCATACAGCTGGACCCTGATACTGCAAAGCTGTAGGTGATGTGCTCAGCAACTTCTCAGAGCAGTCCATGTGCTGGACTAGCACAAGCACCTAAGGCAAATGTGGGGCCCTAGTGGAAATTATTTACCCTACTGTGGTTACAGCTCACAACTGATTTTGTTACATTGATACAGGATCATATGTTTATGTATAAATGCAGGAATTTACTTGTAAATCCTTTAAAAGTACCTACACATAGTTCAGTGTACGTGTGTATGGTTTCTAATATTTGTAAGAAAAATACTAATCTCAGCCTTTCCCAGGCACACTACATCCCATTTCAGTGAAATGAACAAGAACATTTGCTGTGGCATTTCACTGATGCTTCTCTACAGGTTAAATGCAAAATGTAGCTTAGTGGCCATATCTTCAGATTGAGAACACACTAGCATTGCTTCCATGTTAAAAAAATTTGTCAGTTATTTTAATTCACATGCAATCCCAGTGAGAACCTGTTATTCAGATTTTAAAAATCCCAGAATGCACAATTCAGAAATTGAATCTGAAGAAATTCTCGTGCCAAGAAAAATATACTTTTGTTAGGATTGCTGTTTTCTTTGCTCAAAGCATCTCAAATACATCACCCCCCCAAAAAAAAAAAAAAAGTTTAAATGAAGATATAGACTTTCAGTTTTCTTAATTTGGGATGAGGGGAGGAAAAAGTGTGAGTCACTGTCCTTTCTTCCACACGTTTATGCTTTTATCAATAATGTCTGTAATTCCCAACTACGTCCTTAAAACCGAAATAGAGCTCCCCTTTAGCTCCATAGTCCTGGTATGCAGAGAAAAGCGTGTTTAAACCACAAGGTCAGAGCAGACAAAGAAATCCTGAACAATTTGATCTGATGTTTCCGTTTGTGTGTATAAATATACAGTCTTATACAGGCAGATACGGAAAAACGAAGACACGCCCCTGAAAAACCACCATGCCAACACTTCACACCCTAACATCTGTCAAAGAATTATTTATAATACAGGTGTGGGTGAGCATTTCCATGAAAAAAACCACACATGCTGATTAAAAAAGCCCACCCCACGCCGCGCTGTGACTGGGACCCAGGGCAGATCACACGGCGACTGAGCAGCAAGGATGACCACTGGTCACCGGGGGAGGGCGGCGGGTTTGGGTGGGGGGACACGGATACATGCGGCAGCGAGCTCACGAAAAGACGGGGTTTATTCTGCTGCGGTAAGGGGACCGTGTGTGAAACACCCCCATTCCCCTGGCACCAGGCACCTCAGCCCCCCGCGGGGTGTCCGAGCCGCGGGGCGACCGGGGCAGCGCCCGCTCCCCGCCGGGGCCGGACCGCGCTCCGCAGCCCGGCACCCGCTCCGCACCCGCTCCGCAGCCGCTCGGCGCCC
>VZTB01001714.1:465694-531031 GCA_013397245.1 Thryothorus ludovicianus
GAAGGCGCAGTAGTTGCCGCAGAAAGCGGCTCTGCTGCCTTTGTTACGCCTCCCCTGGCTGTAGCGCGCTGCTGGGGAGCCCGGGCTGCAGCTGCTTCGCCTTTCTTCTGCTGCTGCCGGTTGCAGTGATTTGCATTAGCCCGGCCCTCATTGAAATGCGGCTATTCACACCAGCCTCTCCCAGGCGCTCTCCAGAGGGCGGCGCCGCCGCCGCCGTATCCCCCTCGCTCCCTCCCGTTGGAGCCCGCTCTTCCATCGGCGCTGCGGGAATGCCGCCGCCGGAGCTGCTCCGGGTGCCAGCCGAGCCCTGCCGGGACCGCCGGGCACCATCCCAAGGGGCTCTCCCCGGGCACATCCCGGGCACACCGCGGGTCGCTGCCCGCCCGGCGCCTCCCTCCGCCCCGGCAGCCCCGGCCGGCGAGATGCGCCCGAGCCGGAGCTGTCTGTGCCCGGAGCAGAGCTGTGCCTGCAGAGGGGGGCATCTGGCCCGGCTCCGAGAAACGCCTTGGGAAGTAATTTTACCAAATGTGTATGTTGGCATTTCCAGAAGATTCGTCTGGGTGCGAAGTTCTGAAATTCCACCGAGTCCTCAAAGCCCCATGACAGGGTTTGGATGCTGAAGGTGGAATTGATGTGGAAATTTGGTATTAAAAGCAGTGCAGCCATGCTTATTCACACCACTCGATTAGTTACAGCTGATCTTGGAGGTGACTGACTTCCATAGACGGTACAGTTTTCGGCTGAAATTTCTCCTAACACCTATTTGGCCAAAGGCATGTCGGGCTTCATCTGACTGAGTCCCTCAACACCTGAGCCTATCAGGTCTTGGAGCATATTTGTTAAGTCACTCTCCACACAAAAATTCAGCCATACTTGATGCTTCCTCCTCATAGGCTTGTTATTCTTCACTTTAATGTAAAAATTTCAGTGGCGAGATCCTTCTCGAGGTGAAGGATCTCATTTGCTCTCCTTTGTGCAACAAAGACTTCAGCCCTCTTCTGCTTGTCAGGTAAACAGCCTATGGCCCAGGGGACATGGAAGGGAGGAAAACACAGTCTGTCCCTTCTGTGGGAGCTGCTCCACTTTGAAAGAATTAAAAATGCATTAGATCAGAGAGAGGGAATTAGTCTGTAACCTCGTGGCTATGGCACTCATTTGGAAGGGACAAAAGATGGCTTTGTATGTCTGTGTTATGGACAATTTATGTGTTTTACATCCATAAATCCAGAAACAATCAGTGGAGCAGGGACTTAAGCCCAGGGCGCCCTGCTCCCTTTGATAGACCTTTAATCAGAATATAGGCTCCCATTTAATCTGTCTGAAGGCACACCAAGCCTTCCATCCACAAAAAATATAGGAGGCTCAAAAGAAGAAGAGGATGGAGAACTCCCTTTCTTTTCTTTTCCCCTAGAGAAGTCCACATATAGGTTTTCAGGAGACAGGAGATTCCCTAAAGGAGAAAAATGTATTGTCATCCTGTCTTCATCATCCTGGAGGAGTTTTTTAATCGCTTAAAGAACAGAGCAGACAGGAGTCTTCCGGCAACACATTTTTCCTTAGTTATTGAAAGAGAAATGAACACCTAAAACCTTCAGAAAAACCTCTGCTCAAAAGACTAATATTATTAAAATACTTGAACATCAAAAAGAATCAGAATTCAATGTACAATTGTGTCCTCAGCAGACTCTCACCACCTAGCTTAGTTTTTGTGGATCTTGTTCTAAGGCACTTATCTCTTCCCCCATGGACAATGAGGTGCAGAGTCACTTTACTATAAAGACTGTTTTTCAGGAGCAAGTTCCTAAAAAATGAGCGTGTCTACACTGAGTATTTCACCAGCCTTTTAGTCTGTTGGGTTTGAAAATATCTTGGTTTGTGCTTAGACGAAACAGATACGAGAGATATCAGGAACTTTGATATACTTGGGGAGAGAATGGAAACTAATATTAAAAGAACTCTGGTAGTCTTACAACAAAAGTTTATTCTTTAAACCACTTCTTTTGTAGGTCAACAATCAAATGAAATATTCATGACAGTCTTAAATGATAAGAAAAAACAAGCAATCACAAAGATTAGAGTTGGAAAATACCATTATTGCCCTGAAAAAGGAGTGTTCTTTAACATTCTTCAGTACCATTTTGTCCAGTTCGTTTTTAATGTCTCATTTAAATGTCTTGGGACTTCTGCTCCCCAAAGGAAACATCACTTTGAAGTTGAATTCCTCCAATGATAAGGATTTTTTTTTCTGATGATGATCAGGTTAATGGAAGTTTCTTATGTTTCAACTCATTACTTGAGCTATAGTGCCCTGTATTCACGTACATAATTTATTTCTCCCATTGGTGTTTACATCTCTCTGACATGTATTATTTACATCTAGCCTAGTGTTCAAAATATTTCACAGATGTTCAAGAAAGACCTTCACTCTGACTATATCAAAAAAAGGTCAAAAGAAAATAATACAGTATAAATCAAGGCAAAAGTAGAAGCTCAGTAGGGAAGTATCTTTTAAAAAAATGTGTTGCTTTGTTCATTTGAATTTTTGTTTCTAACATGAAGACACAACACAATAGTGTAGTCTATTTGTCAAGCGTACTTACCATGCTCTTTTTTTTAAAAGCACTTTAAAATATGCTCTACCTTTTTTCTTGTGTTTGTTCTCCATCTGAATTAAAACAATGCAATTCCAAATAGAAAAAAAACCTGAACAAAACATTTCAACAGTTATAGAATCGTCCTGTTAACAAAGCATACTGTTTTCCTAATAAAAAATTGTCTCTCCTTTTTGGACAGTCTTTGAAATATTGTGTGTTTCTAAATACATGTAAATGCATCGTTATAAACCACAGTACAGTGATTTCACTCTGGATAAAATTAGTAACTTTGAATTCTCATGTCTGTTAATGTTGATCAAGTTTTTCAGTTGTAAGAGTCTTCCAACAGTTTCAGCTTTTCTGAACGTTTGTAATTTTTGAGCACCTTTGTCAAAGTAGAATCAGACACAGTTATGTCACCACCCAATACTCCTGTATCTGAAGGCTGAACCAAATGCCTTGTAACATTGTTCTGGGAGCTTCTCTTTAGTTGGCTAACCATTGTGACCCCTAAATCCTTTTCAGAGTCACTGCTTTCCAGGACACAGTCCCCAGTCTTCTAAACGTGACCTACATTCTTTGTTCCTGCTGAGTGACCTTGCATTCAGCTGTCTCAAAAAGCACGTTCAAATGATCCTGGCTCACTAAAGGATGTCAATTTCCCTACAGAAAAGATGTTTTTTCTCTGCATTATTTAGTGCCTTATGCATTTCATGCCATCTGAAAATTTTACCATTAACGTTGTTAAATATTTCTTCAGGTCGCTCATAAATTTATGCAGTAGCGGAGGACGGCATTTTCTGCAGTGCGGGGCTCAATCCCCCACGGCAGGGTGCCAAAGGTGTGTTTGCAGCTCACTCCCCTCCTCGCCAGGGAGGCACTCAGCTCTCGGGATGCCGTGCCAGGCCGAGGGAATGGGTGCTAGCACCGCCACACATGCCCAGCTCAGCCAGAGCCAGCTCCCACCAGGGTCTGAGCAGCCGGAGCGGCACCAGCCAGCCGGGCACTGCAGGGCCGTGCGCTGGCCTGGCAGCCCTGGCACCACCAACACGCCAGGAAAAACCCACCACTGACACACTGCAGATCCCTACACGTTCCTCAGGAATCACCCAAGGGATGGCGGGTAGCTGTTCAAACTCAGGTTTGTAGATCCGCCGCTCAGCCGTTCCACAATTAATTGTTACGTATTGCGGTGATTTTGTACAATGCTAGTCACTTAATTAGCCTGATACACGGCCGTATGTCTGTCCCTGTACAGAAGCGTGTGTCAATGCAGTCATCTTTATCAATCATATCCAACAATTTCACCCAGAAAGTTGCCCGATTTGAAGTGCTCGTGGACACTAATTATACAATCATATTTTGTATTGATTACATCACCTATCAGGACCCTTACCTGCTAGTGATTCCAGCATAGACAGAATTATAAAATTAAGGTCATATTTTTTATGTTGTCCAAATGAAACTCTAGCTTTATCCATGTTTTTGTTACATCCTCAACATCCTAGAATTTCTTGAATAACAACATTAATTGTTCAGGCAGACCAGTAATAATTTCTTTTTAGATTACTCATGTACTAAAAATTATTTCTGTATTATTTTAGGCAAAAACATACGGCATTCACAACTGGGATGGGACTGTATTATGAAGAAATATTAGTTGAATATTTCTGTCTGTTCTGCACTGTTATTGAGAATTTCACCTGTTTCCTTCTAATAACATCCCTATGATTTTGCTGGGATTAATTTTTTTCAAAGTCTTTTATTTTTAAATTCCTCTTTCTCCTTAGTGTTTCCGGTTGTAAAATTTATCGCTGATAATTTCTCATAAAATTATTGAGATTATATATGAAGTAGCAATGACAATTATTATAAATTCTCATTGCTACTTCACTTGTCACAGACTTACAACAATGGTCAAAAGAAAAGTTTTTGCTAGATTATCTGTCCTCTATCTCTCTTTATTGAGACTGTGCTTAAAAAAAGACAATATTCTCCCTAACTGCTCAACTGGAGTTTTGAATCTGGTAAAATCATTCAGTTACAGACTTTTTTTATAATTTATTTCATTATAAGTGACTTCTCCAAGAAATTCATCTTTTTAAATTTCAGACCAGGAGTTAATGCTCTTTACATAGAGCAGATATAATTACACGCTGGTCATTGGATGAAACATTCTTAAAGTTATTTCTCTATTTTCGTCCACTGAAAAGAGGTCTCGTAAAAGGAACACATTCAGTATTGGAAAGTCATCTTATTTCACTTTCTGATATTCCATGAATGCTTTAACTATGTCAAAGAAAGACCTTCAACATGGCTTCAACATTATCAGATTTGTCTTTTATTTTTCTTTCAGATATTTTTATTTCAGGTATGAGTAAGGATCAGTATGTTTAAAGAGCTGTTTTACTGATTCTATTTGCGCATATTTGTAACCAAATTAAACCTAAAGCCCCATCTTTTGGGTTTATAAATTATAAATGAACCACCCATGTGGCAGGTCAAATCCTACCTGTGAAAAAACTCTATCCCTCTCCAAATATTCTCCATCATCATGTAGTATAGAAAGATATACATTGGAGTAAACTCTTCCAATAATTTTTCTCTTTTTCGGGTTGCCAAGAAGCTGAATTAAAATAATTCTGAAGTTTAGGATCTGAATTTTTGCTGGTCTTTGATTTAAACTAGTTAAACAATTAATATTCTTTTCTGACTGGTAACCTTTAGCAGAAGCAATTTAAATAATTTAGAATATGTATGTTAACAATAACCTCAACTCAATCTCAGTGGTATTCACATACTCTTGGCTGAAGACTTCAGGACTGTCTTTTTCATTTGGAGAGACAGCTGGAATGTTTTATGAATACAAATGCACAAACTGGTGGGGTTTTTTTAATGACCTAAGAACAGTACATGTGGTAGTTTCATTTACCAGCATTTTAAAAATAAATTAGAGAGGCTGGAGTTGGGATACAATTTTTACAAACATTACCTTTAAAGAGGAGCTGCTTCCCAAAAGAATTTAGAGTGTGGAATTCTTCATCAATTACTGGCACTTTTGAAGTAAAGCCTCAAATAATTTATTTTTGCCAAGTGAGTCTTGTCAATCGGAAGAGGGCTGGAATATCACAGTAGCTCAGGCAGGATTTTATGAGGAGAGGGAGGGATAGATGCAAGCCCATCCTCAGGCAGGTAATCAGCCAGTGCGTGTCCCAAATCCCTCAAGGATGAGGGAGAGACACAAACAGGAAACACCCGGGAAAACCTCAGGTCATTCAAAGAGGAGAAAGGAAGTGGGAAGACTTTAGTGACACAGGAAGTGTCTCAAATGTTCACTGCATAGGAATAGTCTTTTCACATTCTAGATGCTGTTCTTTGTGACACACTGGCCATACGAGGTTGTCGAGCAGCGTCTGCTGGGATCCACAGCTCCTGTTGCAACCCAAATCAGATCCTTTGGGCATTTTTCTGGGTGAGGGTATGGATGCCATCCTGTCTCACAGTCCATTCCCAGGCCAGGTGTACCGGGCAAAGCTGTTGCTGCAATAAGTGCTGCTCCTTACATTGTCTGCGCTGATGGTCCTTCCACTCAACCACCCCAGGCTGAGTGCAGCAGGTAGAACTAATTCCATTGTGTTTGATTAAAGATTTATCTCCATTATTGCTGAAAGTAAAATTCTGATTAATTTTAATCTATCATGGTAATTGTTTAAATGAATATTATAAAGTTGGCTTTTCACAAATATTAAGATGAGTGTTGTACATATAAGGTTGTTATAAATACAAATTATGGTATTGGGTTTTTTTTCCCTTTGTGCACCCATGTAAGGGGGATACGATATGGGTGGTATGGAAATGGTTTCAAAGATATAGTTTTCTTTAGAAGTGAAGTAAGTTGATAAGGTGTCTTTGCAGTAAGTGAACTGTCTGCCTGGTCAGCACAACACCCACTGAAGATGCCTGCTGCTGGTATGAAGACATCTGCTACTGATGTACCAGCTACCAACACTGACCATCTGTAGAAATTATAGACCAAGGCCCAAATTAAGACTGATAAGAAGAATTAATTAAAACTATAACCAAGAAACACGCATGCTCTGAAAAGGCAAGACCAAGGAGTGGCCATGCAAAACAGCTCCTAGAAACATGGAAATAAGTTCTTAGAAAAGTTTAAATATGCATATTTAAAGAGGGGATCTCTAAAACAAGAGGTGTGCTCTTGGTTCTTGGCCAGAGACACCCCAGCCATTTATTTTTCTGTATTGTCCTTATTGTGTTTTATTAAACCTTTTAAATCCAACCAAAAAGGTGAACTTCGATTTTTACAGTAATCTTAGAGATTTCAGCCTAACTAATACTGTCAGTGCATGCATTAATAGTATTTTTATAAGATGCTAAGCAGGAAATAATTTTATTTCCAAATTATTTAAAACATAAGGTCTAGAGAAATGCTCTTTAATATTATCTCTGGTGACTCTAATTTGGCTATTCTTAGCTACCATGAGGTCGGGTCCTGCTGTAAAGTTCATCAGGTAAAAGACAAACAAAATGATCACAGATATCAATCCTAAATATTGCTAAAAAACCTTAAGGTAATATACAGACAATAAAAATTTCATGTCTAATGGAGCAGAATGTTTTAATTAGCAGTGTTTTAATAGAGTAATTGTGGTAACATGGTTTAAGATAAAATCAGATCAAAATATAATATTCCACAGTCATCATAGATTGTGTCAGGGATGCACAGACAACTAAATCAACATACACAGAGGAAAAAAGAATGAAAGCTGGAGACCCTCTGAGAGAAACTGAGCAGCCAGTAAATGGAGAAGACAACTAAATATAACTGACAGTCTTCTCATCTTCCCCCAGAAAAAAAAAAAAACTTAAATGCTTAAAACTGGTCTCAGACTTTAGAAACCTAAATACAAAACTGAAATAAGCCAAACATACTACCCTTCTTGACAGTTCCAGACACCTCCAGTTCTACTGCACCAAACCAGAATTAGCCCAAAATTTGTCAAAAACCTGACCTTGAAAAGTTTTCAGCCAGTCTAAAACACAATGATCTGAGATGATTCAAAATTAAATATCTCTAAGAGTTGCTATTTTAGAATTACTTGTTCAGAAATGTAAGGCAAAAGCTCTGGGCTGGCATAGATTGATGTTTTCTGTAATTTTAAAACTCTCTGGATTGTCATATCAGTCCTTTGATCATAAATAGAGCCATTGTAATCTATAGGGCAACCATTTTTGTGGGGGGAAATTAATGCGGTCTAGAAGAGAATAGAGTAGCTGGCCAATAATTCTTTTTCTACTTGTCCATGTATATAGTTGCATTTTGAAGGTTTAGGTGCAGTCAATGTGAAATAAATTCACATATATCTTTGCAGACAAATTTTGATAAAAAGATGCTGTGACCATTAATAGCCATAAAGAAGTCAAAGAGAAATCTTAAGATTACATTCAAATCATTGTTGATAGAAAGGAAATCGGTATTAAGAAAGTTAATCCACATGTTCTTAGATAGTAACAAAGCAAAATCTAATTTGCCATGGAAGTGAAATTCAGAGTCTTCTGTTTTGAAGAAATAATTAATTTTGCTTTAGTATACAGAAGTTTAGTGTAAAATACCCCTTGAAAATGTTTGAGAAAGGCTGTTTTACATAAACAGAATTATACCTCATTAAAGCTTTAAAGAACCGTAAATCATGCATAGTTTAAGTTTGTGAAGCTTCAATAAAGGAAGTTATTGTGGAAAAATTGCATTTCTTTAGTATTAACAATTAATTGATGACATTGCAGTAGATTGTCATTCAAACTTTTCTTTCTTCTTTTTTAGGTGGTGTACTAGGGGAAACTACCTCCAAACAGTTATTCTATTTTCTTCCCTCAGTTTAATTTTAAAAGTGTTATCACATTAAGAATTTTCTGAACAACAGGAAACCCACTTCTAAGTTAAAAAAAAGGCCTTTTTTAAAAAAGGCTCTGGAGTTCCACTGTGGAAGGAATCAGACATTAAGAAGATATGTGAAGCTTCCATGGACCCAAAAGCTGTCACAGAAACTAGTTTCAACCATTTTTTAATCTTGTTAATGCCACAATTATCAGAGAAGAGGAAGATCTTCTCTTTCATTTGTCAGCTTCCCTTTAAAGTATTTCTAATTCTTTAATTAAATGTATTTTGTAAGAGATCTCTCACAGTAATGTCAAAATTTCCATGATAAATCAAGGTTTCTCTGTAAAGCCAGAGACAAACACTCGTTTCTCAGTCTGTAACGCTGATGTCTGGTGTGATGGTAGCATCTCACTTTTCCAAGTGGCAAGTTATTTTGAGAGTTGAAGAGTAACCAGTGTCAAGGCTGCAGAGAAAGATTCAGCTAAGCTTTTTTATTTTTTTTGGTCACTCTGAGTCTGCCCTTATTTGTCCTCTGTGGAATCTCACAGTTCTCCTATCCCTCAAGCAGCCTTGGAGCTGAAGCACTCTATCATCCATGACTTACCCAAAAGGACAAGGTGAGTTTGAGTCAGTAACCTGTGAGGTGTCACACAGTGAAACAGGTCCTGCCTCTCCTCTTTATCTCTGTCTGTCCCTCATGCATTTGTGCAGTGTAGCACTTTGCTTTCCTAGTCTGACTATCATGTTTCCCAGAGGATATCTCTGCAGTTCCTTTCTTCCCCCCCTTCCTCCCTCTGCTCAATCACATGCTATAAGGTGCCAGACACATCCCACACCATACCCCAATCTGTACTGCACTCTCATGCACAGGAGAAAATACTTAAGAAATGTACAAAGATGTGAATCCTTGTTAAAAACAAAATATGATTTATTTTGCAGAAGAAATAAAACTCTTAAGAAGATTTTTTTTTAACAATCTAAAGATGTGTTTACTTTAGGAGATAAAATTTTGTGATAGTCATCCATGAAGCCTCAGTTTTATATAAATATATCAAGAAATGTTGACTATGTCTCAGTTTTGTCCTTGCAAGCTTGTTTTTGCCTCTGGCTTACAGGGTCCTTTTTTTTTTTTTTGCCCTGCTATCATTCTTTCTGCCTGTGCTCTCAGGCTATGACTCTTCTGGCCTTGTATCCTTGGCAAGAGTCTTCAGGACCTATGGCTGTGGTCACTGACCCTTTACAGCTTATATGTCTGTAGGAGTAGTTACACTGAATTTCTTTTCTGCCTGTTTCCTCAGGCACAGCGCTGCCAGATGTCTGAATATAGCAAACATCCCATTAACCAAGAAAAACACATAATCTCTCTCGGAACAGCACTAAATTTAACATGGTCATTAAAAAAGTGCTGCTAGGGATTCATCTCATAGACCTGCTACTATTCTGCAGCCTACAAAATAAAAGACTAGCACGCCATCTTAATTACACCAAATAATTATGAATTGCAATCAGAGACTCTTAAGATACATTTACTCCAGAAACTGAGGAGACCATATGAAAAGGGGAGGGAATTAAAATGAAGTTGATAATAAAGCTGAGATTTTCCTTACTATGCATGTTACCATGTCAACCTGAGTTATGCAGCATCACATTTGAGATCTATTCAAGACCCCTTCAAAAGCTTAGCAACTAACCAGGATATTATAGATGGATTTTCAGCTGATTTTGACATCTTTTGCATGATAAATGCTACTTAACCACATTCTTTTTCTGGTTTAATATCAAATACAACTGAGCAAATGTTTAATTATATCCATGCAGATGGTTTATTATGTAAGAGATAATTACTTGTCCCACTTTTAAAGCACTAAACCATGCAGAAAACACGAGGCACAATCATTTTAAGACAGCAAGGAACTTAATATAAAGTATTATTTCTTGCACATAGCAGAGAAATACATGAAACCTCAATATCCTGTATGTGTGTGAGTCTCAGATGGTTTAACAGGGATGCTTTTATGTTTCTGTGTGAATATTTCCCCTGTTCTAGCTGCCTTCTTAATGTCAGCATAGCTTTCCACTGCTGTCTCACAGTGGCCTAAAGCCTTTCATTGAAAATTTAAGCAATGTAAAGTTTGACAGCTCATCTTTCAGAAAATGCACCTTTCTTTATTTTGAAGTACTTAAATATATGTAATATCCTTTATAATTTAAAATACCTTATACTTGTTATGAGAAGTATTACTTACAGTTTCAGCATAGATTTGAGTATTATGTAAGCTGGTGCACAACAAAAGTTGGTAGGTAGATGCTATTAAAAAATTACAACATTTTTACCTGTTTCCCATGTAGTTGTGCTACATAAATGTTTTAAGCAATTAAAGACACAAAAGAATATGACTTAAAAGCAAAATAAAAGTATCAGACTGAAATTGTTTAAATTTGCACTCTTAGTAAAGAACCTGAATTATTTTAGAACACTGTATTAAACCTGCAAAAGGGAATAACTCCAGAAGTGATAAATCCATTGCACAATATTATGATAAACACTTAGCTAGATGAAAGTCACCAATAAAAATGATTAAACACAATTTACCATCAGATGCAGAAAATTTTCTCAGTCTTTAGACAGATTCTGAAGTAATTGTTCTTGGAGCAGCAGAGCAAATGGAGTTTAGCAGGTTGCACGTCTTGCCTATATTGTTTCTTGGATGTCCAATGGTGAGAGGGTTTCTTAATCTTTTCCTCAGCACAGATACCCTTTCTCTCTAGTCAGGTGTCTTATTTCATAACATTTTCAGGAATTCAAAATAGTTTAGTTCTCTCCTCCAATTTGATTACAGTTTCCAGCTCCTGCAGATGATCAGAAGACAGTTGATGGATATGACTTGCTCAACAAGGACAGCAAGCTGACAGTGATCCTCCAGGAAGTGTGAAGAGTCTCTGTGGGAGAATGGATGTTCACACCTTATCCCTGCCAAAGACATGCTGAAAGTTCAGGTAGGTGCTCAGTTTGACAGCGTTTCCTCCTTACTTTAGAGAAAACTAATCTTTAATTGAGGATCACTGATTTTTATGAGTTTCATACCTTTACCTAAACCAGTACAGAAAATCTGTCTCAGCAAATGTCTGCCACACAGATCCATTTATGCAATCCCTGCATGTTCCTTGGGCAGCTCAGCACATTCCCCAAACATCCATAATCGCAGTGAGAAAATTGTCTTCCTATGCTACTTCATATTTCAAAATGAAAGTAGGACTACAGAATAATCAACACTCCCCTCTGGCTCACTTAAATTACATTTGCACACAGAAAACATGTAGGACCATAACCATACTGCCTACTTACTCAAATATGTAACTCCTGGGCTATGGTTCCCAGGCATCCCATCTTTTAGCTAATCCCTAATGATGCTGGATACAGAAATAGTCCAGCAGAAAGTGGATATCTGAACCCAGGATTACTTATGCTGCCTTCTATTGTCTCTCTTTCCATTGGCAAACAAAAATAGGGAGCAAGAGGGAGAAAGAAGCAAAGGGAAAAGGTGGATTAGAAAGAAAGAAAAAATCAGAATAATAATTACTTTTCAGTTGTGTGAATAGTTTTGAAAAATGCTCCTATAGCAAAAGCTGTGCTTTTGTCAGGCTTATGACACAAAAATAATATTGTTTGAAGTTGATAGCTTTATTTTGCAAGGGAGCTGAAGTGACCCTATACAAACTAAGGCTGAACTCCATATTAAGATGAGTCCTTGAATATCTGGTTTGAAAAATGCTTTTTCCTTCTTTCTCATTAAAAAGGAATTGCTTTATTGTTGCTGGGCATACACAGCGAGTCCTTCAGTTTCCCCGTGGCCACATATTGTATAGTGCAAAGCTGGAAGAATTGCCCTAGATTCTGCACCTTTTCTGCCATTCTGTCTGTATAAGAAGCCATGAAAACTGCAGACAGAAATGTTGTAATAGCGATTTTCCTGAACTCCCTGCAGAGTTTTTGGCATTCATACTTTTTCTTTCTCGAGCTAGAGAGGAAACACAAAGCTTCAGGGTGAGAAAGGATAAAACAAGCACGAAGCTGGGTGAAGAAAAAAGAGGAAACAAAGTAAAGATAGGCTTTAAAATGGATGCTGAATGTTTTAATATTATAACTGTGTGTGATGACAATATGCCTGTAAAAAGCCACTGATCTAATCAGTAGGAATGTGTGCTCTTATGTGTATCTAATATCATATGCTCTCAGAGATGGAAATTAAAATGAAAATTCTGAGGATAGGTTTTAAAGAGCATTAATTTCTGCCCATGTTGGGTCAGCCCCATCTATATTTCATGGTGTGCCAACTTACAAGAAAGAGGTGCAGTGTGTCCACCAAACTTAACTAATCAAGTTTATTAGATAGTACTAGGAATAAATCATGTATATGACTTTTTTTTTACAAGATATAGAGATTAAAATACTCTCCCTTAGGTACATAAGGAGTCCTTGCATGTTTTCCCACAAATATGATCTAGCAGACAAAAGCAGAACAGGTATATTCCTGAATTTATGAAAATTTAGGTATATGTGTATGTGCTGAGAACTGAGGGACTGCATAGCTGTATGGCAAAGAGGGGGTGATTGTCATGTGGGGGCTGAGAGGAAGAAGCAGGCTGCTGTGTTGAAAACTGAGGGGGAGAGTGGTTATATAAAATGAAAGACAAAGTACTGCCTACAAGCCTGATACAAGGAGATATACTTCAGGAAGAATCAGTGATAATGAGACATAAACAGGAAAAGGAAAGGGTGTATGTGTATGCTTATGTACACACATCAGACACAATGCAAAATAAGTTTATTTATTTTACTTAATTTACTTAATTATTTACTTATTTTAACTGTTTAGTATTTGTACAGATCCTCTTATGTAGCACATCCTAGCCTCTCCATCCTTTTTATTCTAAGTTTATTATAAATTTTTTTTTTTCCCTTGGATACAAGAATGAGCTAAAATTCAAAGGAAAGCAAATTGCCTTGTTTGGGTTTGGAGTTTTTTTGGGGGGGTTTTTTTGGTTTTGTTTTTTTGTTTTTGTTTTTAAAATGAAATACAATACAGCAGACTTAAAAGGAATTTAGTCTATCCCAAGCAATCATAAATCTACCCCTCAGAGAGGCAGGGTCAAACCTATAACGTATAATATATGTAACATACCTGCTGTTTGAGAGGTACAGCCCACTGGTTTCTCAGGCTTTCATTTGAAAATGTTTGCCACGGTGTGATTTGTGCACTATTCACAAGCATATGCTTCCTATATTAACAGTGCTAAAGAAAATACTGCCATTTATTTTATGATTCAGTATATTGCAGTGGGGGCCCTTTACATGTGAGCATAATACAAATGGCATATAAATAACCCCTAAAAGCAGAGGGGGGCTGTAATGGCCACCAGTGTAAGATATTGTTTTATCTTCTTAGTACCAGTTTATGTTGTATTCAGGGAGTTCTTATTCTCACAAGCATTAGGTTAAGGCATTTATAAAATTAACAGTTCTATTATACCAACAATTGGAAACTGGCCTCAGTTGTTAATCAGGCCAGTAGCCTGTGGAAATGAGAACTCTGTGATAATGGGAGAAAGGGCTGTGTGTGCACATTGATCTCTGCCTGTCCCTCCTGAGCACTCTGGAAATCCTATTGCCACAGAATGCCTGGGCTTTAGCAGAGGGAACACAGCTGTGTCTTGCCACGACTGGCAGAACAGAAGGCAAACCCTTTGCCCTTCTGGCCACACAGTTCTGAGCTGAAGGACTCAGTACAGAATGACAACACCAGGTCTGACTCAAGTAATGACAGACAGCATCTTCTCAGCTTAGTTTCTACCCTAGATCCTCCTAAAGCTTTAATCCTAAAGCTTGTCCTTCACCCTGGTGTGCCTCTGTGGCCATCAGATACTGTCTAATGGTCTCTTTTGCTTCCATTATCCTGGTAGAATATAACCATTAAATATTTCTATGTGCCCTTGATGGCAGGTTTAGAGTCTCTGCTGCCTTCTTTGGAGACACAAATATGCAATAAAATACAATAAAATGAAGAACTGTGATGATAGCCTCTGAATATTGTCCTACTTTCCCCAAAATGGAAAAATGAAAACTAAATAAAAAAGGAAAGTTTCCACTCCTCTCCTAAGGGTTGTTGTTTCAATCCTTGGTTAGGAAATTTCAAGGGCTGGAGGTGTGTGTCTGCAGTTGCTTTCCTGATTTCAGAAGATCTTTGTTGAATGTTTTCTTTCTAAGATCGGATTTGAAAAAGAGGTGAGAAGATACATTTTATGTTTGTGTTTCATGTTTTATCTTGACTGTAGCAACAAAAAGGCATCATCAGACTGAAGATGTTTGGAAAGTAATATTTCTGCTGATCACATTAATTGTAAAAAAACAACCAGTTCTCCTTAGATTTGAAGCATCTTCCTCAGTAATTACAGATGCTGAACTTTGATGTTTAGCAAGTGATAGAAAGACTGCTTAGGTGAGGAATCTGTAAAACAAAAATAAACAAAGAAGCAGCTTCTAAATAATGAGAAATACAAATAGAAAACAAATATTAGAGAGATAAGATGAAGAAGACATCCAAAAGGAGAGGTGAGATAGCGTCGTGTCTAATACAGGACAGATAATGCAATTAAAAAACAAACCAGAATTATGACTTAGCAGAACAGTTACCTATATGCTGATTAAAGCATACTTAAGCCTGCTAAAAATCAGTAAACTTAATTATTTACTTAAATCTTTGCCTTTAATTAAACTGTACACAGAATTTTACTTTGTTTAGAAATAACATAAAATAGTGAGTATGCCTAGTAGCTTTAAGAAAGTGCTAGGGATTGAAGAAAAAAGGGTAATTATATAAGGAAAGATTATATGTGCTGCTCAAAACTGTTAGAACAGCTCTGATGAATGAACTAAGCTTCTCTAAAGCATAGCCAAGTTTGCAGAGCTGAAAAGCTGTGTTGAGCTGTTCATCTTAGGTTTGCATATTTACATTAAATAAAATCCCACCCTGATTCAGCACATTGCTAACAATAGCAAAATTCTTAATAAAATTTCAAGGCTTGCAGGAACAGTAGACCTTTAGCATATGGATGAAGACAGGGGATGGATATAAAAAAATGTAGTTTAACTGGACACTGTTCCCCCAGATAAAAGAGCATCCATTTTATTATAGGTAAGTATTATGAACTCAGAGGACTTTGAAGTCACTGGACTGCAGATGTTTTTGTTTAGAGTGGTGGAACAAACCCATACCACTTTTACTCTGAACACAGTTTGGGATTCAGTGCAAAAAACACCTGAGTACACAACTAATCACTGAGACCCAATGGGGCTGTTTGCATTAGTAAAGTAATGTTATTGCAGAAGTGTATGCCAAAGACAAATACTTTCTGTGGAATGATACACATTAAAGTTTGTGGATACCTTATCAAGGTACAAAACCTGAGAAACAGGTTCTGTGGGACCAAAGCATACATATTTTCTGCTGTATGGTGGAGCAGTGGAGGGGAAGTTCTTCTGTTGTAGTTTGTTGCCAATAAGACAATTGTGAGTTTGCCATGAGTTTCCTGGATAACTGGTAAAGCTCCGTATCTTTGGCTGTACCTGCACTGCTAAATGCATTTCCTACAGGAAATATGCACCACCAGATGTAGGATGGCTCCTGTCCACACTGGGACTTCCCCTGCCTGAACAAGCTGGCTGCTTCCAAACTACCCCTGGGCTTCCTCCTCAAGGACCTACATGGTGCCCTGGTTGCTGAGACACATAATTGGTCTTTAATAGCTTGCATATTCTAGTAGAAAATGAAAAAAATAATTTCAGCCTATCAAGATCTATATTTTTATAACATAAAACAGGAAGAATGTTTTAACTCTTTTGGGGCCACATGTAAGGCTGCTTGAGGATGCAAAGCCAACTGAGAGTGGGTTGCAAGAACATATTGCAGGAGTTAATAGCTTGTGTAAGGGTCATATCATCTTTGGAGAACACTTTTTGGATTGAATTATTCCCAGAACTGCACTTAGACTTTATTTTGTGGGGAACTAAATGTTTCAGTTCAAAGGAGTGCTTACCCTGAACCAGAGTATATGGTATAGATGATCAGGGAGCCAGAAGACAACTGATGGAGTAGGATATTTGGTAGTTCTGAGGTACCCCTTGAGAAAAGGTTATAAATACACAATTCCCCATTAACCATGCAGAGAGCCTAACTGCTCTCTGAAAAAATATAAACAAGTCACCTGTGAAAAATGACAGTATGAATCTTATTGCTTTTCCTCATTCAACTGCTGCCATGTAAAATGGTTTTTGTTTGACAATCTCTCTCTTATAGTATCCCTCTAGTATTAAGAATAAATGCATTTTAAAAGTATTTTGCCATCTCCTCTTATTATGGGCTCAGGTTGACTTTTAACAAGAAATACAATTTCAAAGAAATCTAATTCAGTGCCTTGCTCTAAAATAATTACAATTGTTTGCAACTTTCCTTTTGCACTGCTCACATCACTGTAATCAACCACTTAAATGGCAGAGATTACAGGTTTCAGCTTCAGTAGTTCTGTAATTATGAAAGTCAGTGGTTTATCTCCTGTTTTGAGGAGTAAAAAAATTTAATTAATCATACAAGTACGTATGAGGAGCACAGAAAGGTGTGATCTGGGCACTAGGAGATCCACACTTGACTTAATTCAAAGCTGTAGGGGACCCAAGAAGAACAGTCATAATAAGGTGAAGTTTAAAAAGTTGATTGTGCTCTAGGCACCTGAACCCTTTCACATGGGCCTGTGCTTCCCATAAAGTACACATAGGGAATAAAGAATATCAAAACAGGCTGCAAAGTTGGGTGAAATGAATGTTCTCCCAAGTTTCTAGATCTCAGTGGGTTTTAGGGGTGAACACTGCAGAGTGCTTCACCTATGAAGACTGATGCTCCTGGACATGCAATGGCACAAGATATTATGAGTAGGCACAGAAAGGACTGCATGCCAAAAAGAAAGGATATCAGTCAACTTCAGGTGCCTCAGTCCTTAGTAGAGAGCTGGATAGAGAGTTGCTAGCATAAGACTTTCTTGCTGTCCTCCATATATTCAATGAGGAGAAAATTGACTAAAAAAATCATTATCTGTGAGAAAATGAGCAGCAGATTGCAGCAGAATACAGCAGATTTGGATCCACGAGGCACACTACAAAATAAAATGTATTAAGATGCCGTTAACTGCCTAACACAGGTACAGGAACACTGTATTCTTCAATATTTTATTTCACCATTATGTAAAAAAATGAAATTAAACAAGTCTTCAGGCTCAAGAGAATTTAAATATTAATATTTCCTGTAGAACTGTGATTTTATTAAGAGTACATGTTTTACAAATTAGGTTTTGTGAATGAAGAGCAAATTCAATTCACATATTTCAAAGTTACTTAAAATTTATTTTCTAATGGAAGCTCTTAGTATAAAATTGACTTTTTAGCAGAACAAGGCCTCATCAGAGAGTAAAAATCTTTTGTTTTATAAAGGCAAGTTCTACTGTAGTTACTCCAGAAATCATCAAAAACTAGTAAAGCACTATATAAAAATATCATATTCAGAAACTAAAATGTATGGGATTAGAAAGACAGAGAAAACAACATCAACAGAAATCAGTTTCATGGCAAAAATCATGACATTACACAGCACCTTGGGAACGTCCATGCTGTTAAGCAGTTTGAAAATTGCGCTTTTCATCAATTAAATCTCAGACAAATTACACTATTCTTGAACAATTAGGAAATAATTTTAAGAGTCAATTGTTCACATCAGATCACCATAGGAAAAAAAATTCTTTACTGGGCTATGCAAGGTATTCAGGGGCTTTTGTAATCCCAAGATCAAGAATGGGTCAGGAACAAAATGGGGTAAAAGGAGTCAAAAGGTGTATGATAGCGTTCAGCCTCCCGCCTTGTGGGAGGTTGTCATACCAGGTGTGACAGCAGCAGAATATTTCTATTCCAGATCAATCCAGAATTTCAAAAGGCAGAGTAAATTAGATGGCTCAAGATGCTGCTTCTCAGGTGACTGATACCAGGCTTGGATTACAGATTAGGCTGTACTTTTGATTAGCAGAGCCCCCACATCTCTCGTGTTCCTCCACCGCAGTGTTCCTTAGCAAGGGAACAGCTTTGTTCTCAGTAACTCTGAACTGTGACGATCTGACCCTCACAGAGGAAGGAACAATTTCAACTTTGCAAAGGAAAACCTGTAAATAATGAGTAGCATAACATTGTTGCATTATTTAAGTATTACACAGTAAAAGCTTACTGAATCATACACAACAACCTGGCTGAGCTTCACCAGTCTGAATTTGGCCCTTTGCTTTTGTCTAATACCCTGTACATGTTAGACTCTGCACATTCATGTTCACCAAAAAATATTGGCAAAACTAATTAATATTTGGAAAGCATCTGTGCATTCCAAATTACAACAATTTAAATTTCATATTTAGCGCATCAGGTTGTCTGAATTGGCCATAAATTACAAAAAATCTTAATATTTTAATATTTCAGCACTACAGTGATTTTATCTCTTGTTGTCTTCACACAAATCTTTAAAAAAAAATGAGAAATCCCTTATTTATATACTAAAAAAAAAAAAGAAAGAAAAAAATGTCGATTCAACCAGGTTCATGAATTTAACTGAACTGATTTTAAAACACAGATAATGCTCAATTAGCTTTCCAGACAGAATCTAGATTGTCTTCTGTGCTCTTCTGATGTACATGATGATTCCCACAGGATAGTGACAACACTGTGTGTATTTGCAGACTATCTTCAGAATCCATTTTGGTGCCTTCTAGAAGAATCTGTCTCTAACTGTGCATGAATATGCCAATTCCTCGCATCAGCACTGACAGTCCACAGGCAATCTAGTGAGCTGAATTAATTAGGAAATGTTTGAGGGGGGTTAAATTCTTCATTTGGATGCTAAGTCATTTTGGATGCTCTTAGGCATCATGGCTGATTGCTCGTAGGCATGTCACAATATTCTCAGACAAAACAGACAAAGTTTTCAGCACTGTGAGATGAAATCTGACCTTGTATTTATTTATTTATTAGTCAGTTTTGATTTTAATGTGATTATTTGCTTCACTCAAAACACTTTTATAAGTTAATTTTGTTAGTGTCTTTATTACATCCACTTCCCATTTTGACAATGCCCAAGAACTACGTGAAATTATTTCAAATTAATATTGGGCTTGGTGTGTCAAACGGATTAGTGGTTGTTACTACAATTTTATATTCCAGCACTGTGAGCTCTATTATTTTCCAGTACATTGCATGTATTATTTTACAGCAAAATTTCAAGGACTTTTTTGCTGCTGAAAGCCTCTTGCAAATTCATTCTATTTTGACTGGACAACAGGATATCAGCAGGGGATGACTAAAAACTAGCAATAAGAGAAAAAAGTTTCCCTCTAGGAGACCCCGACTCAGCTGGAATGCAGACTTCCCTTTGGATGGGGAAGAATTTTTAATTATATAGAAAGAATAACTGAAAAAAGAAGAAAATGTAGATAATTAACAACTGGCTTCACCTAACAACAGCAAGCATTCATCTGATTGTTTTCAAACAAAGCAATTATAACAGTATTCAGAGTACAAGCAATAAACTACTCCTTCAGGTACTCTTTTCTTTTTCCTAAAATAAAACGCCCCAATGTGACTGTGTCACTTAGACTTTTGTAAAGGGAAGAAAATCCTCTGAGTCTTCTTATGCATATTCTGATCAGCTCATGGAAATGTCAGAATCTTCACACAAGTAACTGGTGTGTGAAAGCCTTCAGCATTCAAAGGAAAAGGGAAGAAAAAAGCCAGGATATTCTGCCTGCTCTGTAGTTGCATGGGTTTGTAATCAAATGGCACTGTCCTAATTTAAAAAGGTGAAGAGCAAGTCTGGAACAGAAGTTAATCAAAGAAATGGGGCAGCAGCTGTTAGAACTGGCCTTTGACACACCTTTGACCCAGAGGTGTACTGTTGGCTTTTGGTCATCTTGTCCACTAAAGCCACCATATCCTTCTTTGAGAAGCTGTTTTTCAGCTGTTGGTCCTCAGCCTGTGCTGGTGCCTGGATGTTTTCTTTCTATTCCAGAAATAGAAACTCAAACTCAAAATCAGGTTTTTTTTTGTTTTGTTTTGACTTTTTTGGTTGTTTGGTTGGTTGTTTGGTTGGTTGTTTGGTTTTTNGTTTGGTGTTTTTTTAGTTTTTAAGGTTTCTGAGGTTCTTAAAAATACATAAGTCAACCCTAAATTAACTGAATGTTTTCCAGATTAAAAAGATTAGTTAAAAATAAAAGCAATTAAAAGATAGTTTCCTTCAGATTGAAAAATTTCTTCACTGAAAGGCTTGTCAACCATAGGGACAGGCTGCCCATGGAAGTGGTTGAGCCACCATCCCAGCAGATATTTAAAAACATGTGGATGTGGCATTGAGGGACACAGTTTAGGGTAAGTCTTGGCAGTGCTATGTTAACAAAGATCTTATCCAGCCTAAAAAATTGCATGATTCTATGGTTCTTGAAAGCATTGCAAACCTGCAAGGCTGCATTCTGCTAACCACTGAGTAATGTCTGAATACAACTGGTGATCCTAACAAATAACCCTTGGATAGAGAATTATTTTCAAGAAACAGAAGGTCAGTAACTCAGACACAATACTCTAGTTCATCTTCAGACCTACCATTTTGCTTTGACAGAGCAGCAGTGTAAAGACTTCATTTTAAGATGAAATGTAGGGCTGAATGATTTCTTCTCAATTTTTTTCAAGCATCAGGCTTCTTAGATCAAACATTTTCATACTGAAAGCAGACATTCTTACTCATGAGCCTGATAGCTCTTTATGAGACTTTGCTTTATTTACAGCCTGTAGGCTGGGCAACTACAACCATTTTGGGAAAAGTTACTGGTGTCTTTATCATGATTATGCAGGTACTGCTGGTGAAGTATTTTGCTTTTAGGTTCTCCATGGACCATAAATGAAGGTAGTCTAAATAGTCTTTAATCGTCTTATTGGCAAGAATTATACTTCTCTGGAAAATGACAGTGTTCTGCCTGGAATTGAAAAAAAAAGGAAATTATCTTATCATTGCTATTATTACTTGCAGCACAGTTTCTCCTGCTGATGGCAAGGCTAATCAAGGTGATGGAAACCCACACACTTGATTTTCACTCAGTATATTAAAAGATGTGAAGAGGCAAGTCCTGAGCTCCCTAAATTAGATAGACTTCAACTGAAAAAAAGGGCACCTGAATAGTAATTTACACTTAAGATTAAATTAGGCACATAAAAGCCATTTTTTCATCTGTCTCTCAGCTTATATTTGTGTTGCTTATAATTATGTTGGCCATATATAAACTGAGTTAAAAAAAAAAAAATCACATTTTACCCTGACCAGATAACCGGCAATTTAACATATTTATATGATGTGTTGGGAATTTCATGTCACAAAATTTAAAATTTGATTTACTGTGATAAAGTCTGTCTACATACAGATATTTTAAACTGTTCTGCAGTGCTTCCAAATACTAACTGGAAAAATAAAAGACTCTTTAAAGGTTAGTAGTAGATAAATTCCCTGAGGAGAACAAAGGGATGAGGAAGGTCCTTGAAAGACACTGCTAAGGCATTTTCAAATGACAAGAACTGTTGGCAGCACCAAAGCAAGCAGAAATAAGTGATCTTGTAACTTTTTATTAATGCTTACATTTTTGTGCCTAAATCAAGCCTGAGGACAGAGACTTTGGTTATGTTTGTTTGTTATTGCTTTGGTTAGGTTTTGTTTGTAAAACCACTTTTACTGATTTCCTGTTGTTAAGTAATCCAGAGCAAACTGTACACACTATGCTAGAAATAATGTCTATGGTCCGTCCTGTGCATACCACAGCAAGGAAGGGATTCTGGTGGAGGTGATCTAACCTATACAGAAAAACATCCCACCTTCTCCTAAGAACCCCTGAGTTGTATGAGTCCATTCCTGTGGCTGTCCTGACTGTGGACATCTGGGCTGTGATTGATAGATGGAAGCTGAATCTAATGGACAATTGCCTTTCCATTCCAGTTAGCTAGATGGCTTTTACTTTCCCTGAGTCATTTACCTTCCATATAATTTTTCATTCCACACATCCTTACACACATTCATGGCTGTTAATTTCAGGCACTCAGCTGAGTTTTCTCAAAGGTGAGATGGAAATGTCAGTGAAAATGCACTTGCCTCAAAAACAGAATTATTTTCTAGGAGCAATTCTCTTACTTTCTTGGTATTAAGAGGGGATCTTAAGAATACTTTCCCAGCTTAAGGAGAGGTCATAACTCCTATAGTTTTATAACAGGGTAATTTCCTGAACATGAGGAAAACAAAAACCCACACCAACATCCCCTCCCCCCCAACAGATTGTCTAAGACCTTCTAACATTTCTGGAGCTCACTGAAGTAATACTAAAAACATGATTTCATGTAACAGCATTAAAAAAAAATAAATTTAAAAAACCCAAAAAACCAGAAAAAAAAGTCCTGACCAGTCAGATTTTGTCCTTCCTTCATCCTTGACAACTGTATCCTCCTGCATGCACAAAGTGCTTTCACTCATGAAAACCTGTCTTAGCAAAGCTCAACTTGCAGATATGGAGAAATGATGAGGTTCTGCTTAGTACTTCTTCATGCTTTAAAAACTGCCTGAAAGGCAGTGGTGAGGGCTGAAGTTAGGACAGTCATTAAGGAAAGTGGGATGCTGGCATGAAAAACTAGTGCAATCTGCACTCACCCACCATCAGAGAAAGGAAAACTCAAGGTCTTTTTAACTCCAACAGCTTTACTTCTTCCTCTGCATCTCCATGGAGCTCAACTGCAGGCTGGCTGACTGACCTGACGGGAAGGGGTCTGTGGGCACCTGTGTAAAGAAAATTACAGTCACACACTGCCTGTAAACTGGCCCAGCCAAGGTCTTCAGCAAGATCCTGAGGACAACTGAAAGCCAAACCCATGCTCAAAGCATCTTTGAATTTTATTATTCCTCTTTGTTTGTAAATGGAAACCCCAAGGTTACTTAAGTCAAATCTGGTTTGAAAGTTGTGAAGTAGAAGTGCAAGATACCAGTATTTCCTTGACAAGGGTATTGCTAGTGGTTGCTGCAGTCCTGCATTGCCTCTCTTGTTGGCACAAAGCCCTCTGGCAGCTGTGATGAGTGAACATTCTCCCTCCGTGGCTGTTGTGTGGTCGCATCTACTGAGTTTCTGAGTGCTGTATTCTGGTGTGTTTTCCAGCTCATTAGAGAAGGTGATACATAATCTTGGGACAGAAGTCTGGCCCTGGTTTCTGGAGACCAAAGGACTGCACAAAATAAATATAAAACTGTCAGAGCTGCTTGTGGGAATGCTTCCAGGTAACCCACAGAAGAGTGCCAAAGGACTTGGTCTCAGGCAGCATCTGTGACAGATCTACATAAACTTGGTGCCGTTGTGATGACATGTACGGCCACACAAACAGCACTCAGAAGAACAATGACCCAGGCTATTATAAGATTAAGAAAAACTTCTCCTGATGAGGGACAGGTTATACACTTGCCAAGACCATGGAAATATAGAATCCTAGAATGACTTGAATTGGAAGGGACCTAAGATCATCTCGTTCCAATGCCCCTGCCAGGGGCAGGGACGGCATCTCTAGACCAGGTTGATCAAAGCCCCATCCAGCCTGGGCTTGAAGACCTCCAGGGACTGGGCACCCACAGCTTCGATGTGCAACCAGTGCCAGTGTCACCAGCCTCAAAGTAAAAAAATTCCTCCTAAGTATCTAATCTCTGACAGCTTAAAACCTTTACCTCTTCTATCACTACATCCACTTGCGAAAAGCCTCTCCCCTGCTCTCTTGCAGATGCCCTTTATGTTCTGGAAGGGGCTACAAAGTCTCCGCAGAGCCTTTTCTTCTCTAGGCTGAACAACCCCAACTCTCTCTCTCAGATGAATAGAAAATGTGCATGATGAATAGACCTGGTGTATTGACACTCAGCAGTGAAGAAGCAAAATGGAGATATAGATCCTGAAGGACCCACATCTGTCAGGAAATACCTCTGTGACATGACAAGGGCAGGTGGTGATGGAAGCCTAGGCATCAGATGCCTCTTATGAGTCCTTTCATTGCTTTGAAGTGCTTTTGCTCTGTAATGACAGGAGGAAAAACCAGTTAAGCACAGGGAAATATTTTTAGGCAGGGTGTACAATACTGTAAAATATCTAGAATAAGTTCTGAGTGCCTGAAAAATCCTATTTTGGATATACTTTGTATACTCTGAAGAATTACTAAAACATCATTTCCCCCTCTTTACTTGCTTCAGGAGATCAAAGTAATAACTTCATAGTGATACCTTCATTTGATCATAGTTGGAATACTAATAACTTCATTTATTTTCTAGTTAAAATAATCAGAAGAGTTTATATTCTCCTTGAAAGCAAGCTGTGTTGTAGTAATTGCTTAATGAATTAAAAACACTCACCATCTTGGCTTCTTCTGGTAGGGAAAAGGCAGCTCAATATCTTCCCAAGGAAAATAATCCCATTTCACTACGTGTCCTTGTTTTGTACCACAGTGGAGGAACTCAGAGGCAAAACTGATGCATACCTTGAAAATTAATGTTCATAGAAGATGTACATTAAGACATCTCAACATGATGCAGTTAAATTTTTCCAGTTAAGTCAACTTAAATATATTGCTTAATCTTCTATGTCCTTTACGGACACTCATGTGTAGTGTTTGCTCTTTACTCTTTTCTTTATTAAATTATGAGATTGTAATACCAGCATTCAGAAACTTTGTAAAAAGAACAACAAAATAAATGATGAATTTGAAAATTCTTTAACCTTCATTTTAAGTGCTCCATATGGCAGTGACAAATCATAATCTGATAGTGGGAGACCTTTCACTGTGTTGTTCTTGATGTTTTTTCTAGAAATCTTGCATATTGGAAGTGATTTCAGTGTGTGGCATCTTTTCCCTGCCAACACGTGGTTGTTTCAAATCAGCCAAGCAGAAATGCACGGCAGTTCTGCAGGGAACTCTGCAGTGGCAGTCATGGTGTTTTGTTTCTGACAATAAATTCCTGCTAAGTCTTTACTGGAAGTTTGAAAATGCCTTGAAAGAAGACAGGCCTGTGCTTTCATCCTTCCAAAAGTTGGGGGAGATAGAGTGTGTGCTCTCGTTACAGTCATGTGGGGTTTATTTCCCATCTAGCTAAATGTCAGCCTTTTAAAAATCCAGCTAAAAGACTCATTGCAACAGCACACATCAAAGGCAGATCCTCAGGTGAGCTGGACGGTGTGGAAAAGTAGACAACAAACAGAGATTTACAGACATGGAGAGTGTTCAGCTGCAAAACCACATTTCTGTGTTAATCTTAAAGGGAGTCCAAGGAAAGTTGAGAGTTTAATCTGCTCTTTGTTCTTCTGGTCTATTTTTGCTTTGGAATGGGGAAAAAGTTGGTTTCACCTTTCAGTTCTCATGAAACAGAACAAATTCATTAAAATGTTTACATTTTTTCCTGAAGGTTTTTGCTCTGACTGTGCCTTTTATAAAAGTGTTGTAACAACAAGAGCATAAAAAAAAAATGTTTCTTGCCCTTAGGCTGTGCAAATAGCAGCACTGTGTGCCCTCTGTCAGCACGACTCAGTGACTTTTAAGATGAGTAAGAGGGCTTTTACAACTCACTTGGTTCTCCTTCCCTAATAACTACATTTTCCTTAACTGCAATTTTTTCTGATGAAAAAAATTTTAAAGAAAAAAAAAATAGAGAAGCAAAGAAATGGAACAAAGTATGGACCACAGACAAGGCTAGTTCAGTTTCCAGCTCTTTGAAGAAGGACCAGAAGGCAGAAAGCAGAACTTCATCATATAATTTTTTGTTATTTCCTCTGCTTTTCAAAGCACCTTGGCTATTTGATCTCTAGCAAAGAGGCACTGTAACCATTTTTACACCAGACACTTGTGTTTATATACCCCTTTTAGATCTGTATTTCACATTGAATGGCAAGAGAAACTACCAACCTTCTTCAAAACCACTTGCAAGTGAAATGACAAGCTATCATACCATCGTTCTGTTAATTTTTCTTTATGAGGCTCAATTTAATTTTTTTCTCTTTTTTTGGATTATAGTCTCCAAATGAATGCAGTGCTACTTGACCTTTAAATGTCAGAATCCCTCTGAATGGCATTACTGTGAACTCTGGAGCCATACACCACATGTGAAAGGCTAATATACGTGGAATCAATAGATATATTTCATGATGCACAGACAGGATTATGAATTCATTTTATTATTCCTATCACTTCCCCACCCCCACAAAAACAAATTTTCAACTAGCTACTGCTATTTTAAGAAGAGAGTAGGGAGAGAATATACTGGCAGGCTGATTGACATAAGTCAGCCAACTCTTCCAGCTAAAGGTCTGAGTCTGCAAGCTGTTTCTTGTGGGTGGATCTCTGTGCTTAGATTGAGCAGCCTGAAGAATTCAAATTGAAATCAGCTACAGCTAAGTTATAAGCCATAAACTCACACTTCAAAAGTTATTCCAGTGAAGAAATGCTTACGAAGTGAAGTCACTTTACATATTATTTATTATTATTACCATTTTCCATTTGCTCCCAATCAGTTTTAACATACAAGTGTTCTCCGTATTTTTGTGTGCGTTTCTCTCACTTTGGACAGCAAGAAGAGGTTTCCATCTCTACATCTACCTGGACAAAATCCAAAATCTGAGCCAAATATCCTATCTCTTTCCTTGAAAAGGTATGAAGAAAGTCAGAGCAGGGGAGCCAGAGATGAGGAGGGAACTGAAAATATTCTGTTTGACAGTTTCATTCAGGCTCATGTCTCTAACCCAAGGGTGTTTGGCAATGATTCAGTCATAAGGGATGTTCTATACCAATCTCAGCTAGGAAAAAATAGAAGATTTTTGTCCAGTTCTCATGCCAGTGAAGAAATGAGGATTAAAGATCCCTTTCCTCAATTAGTTCCTGAAGCAGAACGTGACAGATTTTGAAATCATCAATTCAAAGTAATGCCATGGCACTCTCCCGAAGCGCCTGTGGATTTCTACTTGTGGCTGTCATTTTGCCCGCAAATGTGGACTGCTCTGTTTCACCCTTTGGAGGATCCTTGTCCCTACAGAGAAGACATTTAGCCTTCAGGAAGGGAGGATGAAAAACATTATTAACTTGCCATGATTTCTCACACTCCCTAGGTCTAGACTGGTGGAAGTGGCTGTCACAAAGAATCAGGATCAGGGCTCTGCTGTGCTGCAGAAGCAGTCCATGGCCTGAGCAGCCTTCAGGAAACAAGGCACTGCAGAAATCTGGGTATTACATCTTTCTGGGTGGCCAGCCAATAAACCAAAATAATCCCATTTTTTGATGTATGAAAAATATAAGCATGGACAGTTTCCACCATTCATTCAATTTTCTTGTTTCATTTTTTCTGAGTTAGAGGACTCTTGCAGAATTTAACCGGTAATGCTTGTCATGTTGAGCTGGAAACACCTCTAGAACATGACAGAATTATAGTGCTTACAACGCCCACAGGAAACAGTTGTTATCCCACAGACAAGTGAGAAATTGAGTCACTGTATCATCATCATCTCCTACAGCCCAGCCGAGTGTCCTAATTATAGCACCATTCCATATTCAGAACTGTCTAAATAAAATGAAGCCTTAAAGGTAAGCACCTCCAGCCTTGTCTTGCTGCCTCACATTTGAATTCCAGACACCTAGGCTGGGTCTCGACCTGCAGGGTGACCTTGGGAGGTGGTGTAGATCAAAATACAGGCTGTTCAATATTCACCTAATGAAATGCTTTATCCTGAAGAGAGCAGGTCACGGCCATCACGGGGAACTTTCCATCCAGCCGTGCAGAGCTCCCTCCTGTGTGCTCACTGGCACACACGCTGACCCAGCACTATGTTGGTTTACTGAGCTTTCCTCCCAATCAAAGGAGCTCATTTGATTACTTAATGGCCCTTAGAAAGCAAATTTAGAAGTAATCATCTATTCTTAGCTCAACCACTTCTCCTTTTAAAAATGTTTTCCCGAGAGCCCAATCTAGATGAATGAGATGTCATCCACAGAGCTCTACAGCTTGCCTGCAATTTGTACCCACCAGCCTGAAGAAGGTACCTAATAGTTAAAGGTACAATACAGCAACAAGAATGAAATTCCTCATTTTATGAATCCAAGAAAATCCTCTTCCACTTAGGTAACTGTCACCTGAGAAGGTATTGCAGATTTTTGTGGTTTGTCATACACTAGCTTCAAGTTTTCTCATGGAATACACCTCTCCTCCAAGTGGGCAGACAGACTGTACATTCATTCCATACCAAGCACGATTCCACTGGTAATAGTGATGACAACAGATAACCCCAGAAAGCAATATCTGGATTCCTCCATGTCAAAACCACTGCTTCCAGCAGCTGAAATGGTGCCTTCTACCCAAAAATTCAAAGACAAAACCAAGACTCATAAATATGAGTCATTACAAATCATTAAAAACCTTCCCACAGATGTGTCCACTTTTTTAACTGAAAATACAGTACATATTTTAGAAAAATAAGCATCAACATCTGGTAGTGTCTTTTTTTTTATTCTTTTTTCTCTGATACCAAATAGTGTCTTAATTCCAAAAAAGCTGCATGTACCTGTTGTCTAGACTGACTTCAATTTCCTACCTTTTCTACCAGAAAAATCTAGCAGTTTTTCTTGAAAACTACTTGCATTTCTCTGGTTTGTGTTTCCACTAGCCAGTTAAGAGTCAGATGCAACAAAATAAGTTTAGATATTGTCACTTTTAATGCTTCCAGCACAGCCTTGGTTTAAAAATGCAGGACAAGATGTATACAAATAGAAAATGCTCATATGATAACAGTGTCATGCCTGGAGAGAAGATCTTCTGGTATTTCTAGACACAATGAAGAAGCCTGAACTTATCAAGAGGCACCAGCCTGACTAATCAGCTCGAAGACAAAAGACTTTTGATATCACTCCTTTGTTAAAATTGTCAAAATCACAACTTCAGGCTCTTAAATATCATTTGAATTTAAGGTCAGTGAAAAAAAATAGAAGAGGGAGACTGACCTGTTATATTTGAAATAATAATTCTTATGCAACAACAAAGTGAAATAACTAAACTGGTAAGAGCATCGCTCTCAGAAATGTGCGTAATTGAAATGTTGATTTGCCTGTTGATTTGAGTGGGTGAAAAGGTTACACAAAACCTCTTCAGCATTCCTTAATAAGGAAACCTTTTTCTTTCCCTTGATTAAGATTACTCTTTATGCTTTTATACACATACATTTCAAAATGTGAAATGGTATTTAAAGAAAAGGCAATAACCTGTTTTATTTAACCATTTCAGCAGAGTGTTTTCTGTTTGTCAAACACCAGAGAATTCTGAACGACTGTGAAAAGCATGTGTGTGGCAATGTACATGCAGTGACATCAGTGATGCATTCATTAATGCTCTGTAGGGAACTCCAGTAACAAGAAACCCTCTAAAGGCTAAACTGTTCCAAGGACATTTGAGAGCTCTGAAATGGAGCACAGTGCAGAATTTCCTGGTTAAGAAAACTGCATTTCATCATGAAGTGGCCAACAACTGAAATGGAAGCTCTCCCCATTTGGGTTGGATAAGACAAAGCAGAGTTGGCAGGAGCCTTCCACCATTCCTGGTCATCATCCTGCACTACTGGCTGGCTGGCTGGCTTAGGATTTCCCCACTTCAGCATCGGAGTACTGCAAATCTCATGTTACAATTTCTAACTTTTCCAATGCAACATACAGAGTGTCAGCAGCACATTCCCCTTCTGGAAAATAAATTTTCAGTCCTATATAATTCAGCCCCTCTTTGAATCTAATCTGTAAAGTGCTTTGAAATTCTGGCTCTTAGCATAAAACACATTCTATATTATCTGGATCATTTTTTAGAGGTCCAGAAATCTACTAGATGCTCTTAGGCCATCTTCACACTGTTATATGGGGCAAGTAACTCAGCAATGCTTACACTCCACAGCTCAAAAGAATGTCAAAATCACACAGGTTTACTTTAGAATATCTCTTTTTCTTTTACATAGGAATATTACCAGTCCATTAAACTTGTTAAATTTTATCTTTACAAGTAAAGATATGGCCTCAGCTAAACTCTTTTGTTCTGTAGCAGAAGTATATTCCTTGCCTCTGAGCACCATTTTAGATTTAAAATTGTTCCTCAAAGATATTTCTTAAGTAAACCTTTCAAAAATTTTTATAGGGTAACCTTCCTCCTCTCCCGTGCTTTGTATCAATGCTTATTTAAATTTGAAGTTTATATGAATTTTGATTTTACAATGTTTTTATAGTCATGCTGAACTTTTCCTCAAAGCAACTCAAAACTTGTATGGACCAGTTCTGTCTTTCACTGTATAACCTGTTGTTTAGATTTTAGGGGGATCATTTTGCGTCGGACATTTTTTGGTGCTGGTGGGGTTCTTTTGTTCTTGCACGTCATCAGAGCACTGGCTGAGAAAGCTGCAGGGTACTTTGTTCTCTGTAGTGTTAGCATGTTCTTTATCCCATTTTCTGTATATTTGGCCATGGGCACTGCTCCTAAGTGATAGCTGTCCATAGAGCCATCCTAAGCAGTATAATTCAAGTAATTTCCAGTGAAAGTTTGGATGGTGAGAGGAGAGAGAACTGACATAGAGAGACAGACATATGTCCTCAGAGAAGACATAGCAGGCACCACTGTGGCTGGTGCTGGCACTAGGAAACAGATGGTTACCAGGCCAGAAAATAATAATTGAACTCTTGTATGGCTCATGCTGCATGTGACCAACTTGAATAAAACAAGTTGAAGCTCTAAGTCTGCAGCCCTGTGAAATGCTGCAGTGAGAAAGGATGTGCTGCAGACATCAGAAAACAGAAGAACCAGCAGTTTAAGCAATTAAGTAGGCAGGGGAGATTACCAGGAGGAGTGAGACAGCTATTTTTGCCAAGAGTTTTGGAATATGTGCCCTAAAAACTGTTATAACTTCCCCCACTGAATGCCAGCCCAGGGGAACAGTGTGAAATGCCAGATGTCTGCAGAGCCTTTACCAGAAGCTCCACCTTTGTATCCTTCTTATCCTTCTCAGGAAAAGCTAATTGCAATGATATCCACATAGTGACAAAAGGAGCCGACAGTAGAGAATGTGCTGTTATCCTGAACCATGAGAAACTGTCAGATGCTGATATCTACCATTAAAAGCCTTCATGTTGGTTTAATTGTTGATTTCTTTCTGATAGTCACACGGCTAAAACATGTGGCTTCCAGTTATACGAGAGATCTTAGCATGAAGCAGGGTCGTGGAGAGGACAGAGCAAGTGCATGAACCCACCACCCCTCTAAGGTAACTCTTACACACATGCCATGAGCTAACACTGTAAACCCCGGGCTGCCAGGAACAATCTGGGGCATGATAATCCCGTAATGAGCAACAGCAGGTGCTAAAGTGCTTAAAGTAAATCAGTCCTGCAGTCAGCAAATTGTTATTTATGTCAGCACCACAAAAGAGTGCAAAACTGACACGATGGGCAGCAGCCAGTGACCCCGGAAACTGGAAGCTGGGAGCTGCAGGGCATCCTTGGGCAGGCAGGGCAGGGCATCCCTGGGCAGACAGGGCAGGGCAGGGCAGGGCAGGGCAGGGACCATCTCTCTGCCCCCACCAGGAGCAGTCCAAACTGGGGACAGAGCACCAGGGGTATTTCCCTGGGGACAGGGACAGCCAAGGCTGGGGCAGGACATCTGCCTGCAAGTGGAGCTGGGGATCAGGCCCTGTGAGAGGAACTAGGGTCAGGCCCAGCCCAGGATGACTGAAGCATCAACGCAGAGCCAAGGAACTGAGTGTGGTTTTATAATATCAATTTTGTTGTTTTCTAATTTTGATTAGGCTGGAAAGAGAGATTTTCTTTATCTCCTTCAAGCCTTTTGTTGATTTGGATTGTGAGGAATTGCTATTACTTTTGCAGCTCAGCTGTCTGGGTACACCCAGAAGCACCAGCCACCGGAGGGATTGATACAGTATTAGCCAAGGCAGCGATGAGCAGAGCACAACACAGTATGTTCCCAGGATTGGTGCTTTGCTCCAGATGTCTGGAGTAGAAAATTCAGCACAGACGGATGGTGCTCCATTCCTCTCCTCTCTGCTCAGTGAAGGACACGGGGCTCTCGCACCTCTCCGAGCCGTGGCACAGGAGCAGTGTCCATCCTCACTGCACAGGTGTCAATGAGACTGAAGGTCTGGGCTGATAAGTGCTTTCTGATGGCAGCCTAAGGCAAGGTAGATTATGTCATCCAAACATTTTAAGTGTATTTGGACAAATTATTCTTGCCCTAGGAATATATTACACTAATGAAATTATGCTGTCAGCCATTGCAGGCCTGGCAGGAATTGCAAACTATTTTAAACCTCCAAGAACACATTTGCCCAGACAATGATTTGACTTGTCATCAGTAAATTCTTGGCTCAGCTTTTTAAGAGACAGGAACACAGAAAAAGGGATTGATCTCTGGGTTATTGATTCCTATCACAATTGCATCAAATTTTCTTCCAAAGTCTGCAGCAAATTGATCTATGGGCTGTATTTTCCCACCTGCATATTAGAGGTCTATAGGCTTTAGGGATGGCTTTTTAGCATAATGCAGCAGCTTGCTGGTTTGATTTCAAAAGAACATGGAGCTTGCCAAATGTACTCAAAAGGAAGAAAAAAAAGAAAGGTAATTTGTCCTTGTAAGTACTGATGCAACATGAGAATAGATCTGTGGGCCTTGTAAATTCAATGCCTAAAGAACAGGTCCTCTGTTGAGTGCTAGGCTGCTGTGAAAGAAAAGATCAGCCCAAAGGAGAGTCAAATTGCAGCTCAGTATTACTTCTTGGCTGAGACCCTCTACTGATCTTGGGTGACACTGTCCCAAGCCAGAGCAAGAAAAATAAAGAAATTTACAAGGACAGGGTTCAGCTTGCCTTGCTGAACAGATTATTCTGAATTTGTCATCCTATATTCTCTTTCTAGTCAGGGGAAAGAAACCCAGTTGATGTGTCATCTGATCCATTTTAAGCAACTCTGTTAGAATGAGAAGAGCTGCACTCTGAAGGTGTCGTTTTTTTCCCATTGACTACTCATTGAGTATACAGTGATTAGCTCAGACTTAGATGTATGATTTTTAAGCTGCAAACTGGGACAGATGATCTCCAGGCTAATTTTCCTTATTTTCATCTTTTTTTTTTAAGATTTCTCAGCATCCTATTCCTAATCAGCACAGGAAGACTCAAGAGTGCACAGGCTTGTTGCTTCATCCTTCCCCCATACAGCACTTCAGCTGTGTTCAATTTTTCGGGTCCCCAGTCTGCATTCCTGAGCAGATTCCCCATGGGACACTCACTTGTTGTGTGGAGGGATCAGACAGATGCAGGGGGAAGCACCTGTTGCTGGGTGGTGTGGGAGTGAGTCCTGTCCCACAGGATCTCACATAGGGTCCTTCTCTTTTCAGAGCTGAAATTTTTCCCTGTGACAAGACAGGCACAGCAACTGGTGTCACTGCTGTGTCACATTGGGTTGTGTTCATCAGGAAATACCCTGACATCATTTACCTTTACTGGTAAATCTCTTCAGTAAGATGCAGCAGCCACAGCTATTTCTGCACCAACAGAGCACCAATATTATCCATCTTCACTGTAAGACAAAAGAAAACCCATTTGATTTAGGTCAGACTTACTTAGATTCGTTGTGGTTTTACCAGCTGGCTTCCCTCCAGCACCAGTGTATTTATCTTCGTGTCACTTCTCAGCACCAGAAACATACTGTTCTTCCCAAATTACAGATGAGTTCCTGAGGCAGAATGCATCTTCTCCCAGGCAACAAAGGGAGGGGTGAGAAGTTACATGGGATCAGAGCATAGGAGCTTTGCCAGCCTAGAAAAGGAGCCTGAGAGAGCCCTTTCTGTGGGGTGGTGCATGGAGTTGCTCCCAGAACCACAGGCAAAGCCTGGCCCCACCTGCATGCTACTGCTGCAGACATGAGAGATCATTTGATCTCTACATGGTTCTTAGTTGGTAGTTTATGGCACAGGTCAGTGAAGGGCAGGAAAACTGGATTTTAAGATGTAACCTATAAGGAATTAGTTCCAATGTTTGTATTTTTGGAAGAGAGAGTTAAACTGATCTGCCAGGGAAATAAGGTACTACCACCTTTGAAAAGCCTCATTATCCAGTCTAGAGCTGTCTGCCTTTAGTAAAGAGATAAAACTGTGGCAATTATCTATAATTTTAGTCCATGCACATTATATCTGCTTCCAACTAGAGTTAGTTCTAAGTACAGTTTATGTTTGACACCAGTCTGGCAAAAACAGCAGATACTTAATAACACAGAGGTTTGCTTATTTATGAATTTATTTATTTGCTTGCTACTGTGTCTGCCTCACATTTGTAAAAAGGCCTGCACAGCATCCTCCTGGAAATCTATTAAGGCTAAATTATGCACTTTTACAGTGGAGACAGAACATCATATGAATCAGGGAAATTGTCAGCTGTGCCACCTAGTCAGTTTAAATACAGAGAACCAATTAAACAAAGTATTTAAGCAACAAAATATCTTGCTTATTTTTAATGATATCCTGAAAATGAGGAAGTTCATCACTCCAGTTCTCTGCAGCCTGTGGTTATGCTGCATAATTACATAATAATCAGCCACACAGTCAATAAAGGTTAAATAAACATTTTAATTTTATTCCATCGTAGAAGGGTACAATAGTGCTAAACTGATTAATTAAAAACAAATATCATGACAATACCATCTTTAATCATGAGACTTTAAAAGAAAAAAAGAAAGGCTTCTTTTTTTGGAAATAAGATATGTGTGCTCACCAGCGTTTGAGATTTTAAATTTATATTTTCCAGAAACACTATGGGTAAATACTTAAAATGCCTCAGTTACCTCAAAATCATGACTCATCTGAAATTAGTGGAATTACATGAGTAACCACATAAAGGAAGCATACTTTCAAGTGCCAAGTTAGGATATCAAGTTTCCCAGTCCATTAATTAAAGCCACTTACAGACTACAATCAGTATATCTGGAATCCCAAGTACATTCTACACTGAAGGAAGAAGTTTGGCCAGGCTCAAACCCTCATCTCTGATCCTGTCTTCCTCTGGTGTTTAGCTCCATTCAATCACTGACCACAACTGTCAGCATTTCAGTTTCCTATTTCTGGTCTCAGATTCCCTCAGTGTCATGCATGATGAACAGAGACTTAAGAGGAGGCAGACTTTATCTTGAAATGGTTGGCAACATTACAAAAGATTACCCTGTTGTGAAATTGGGGAAAAACCAGACATCACTACACTCCCATATCTATTTTAAATAAACCTAGCTCTTGATTCTGTCTTCTAGGCCTAAAATAGTACTGCATACTATGCTTTGGAGGGTTAATTAATCATAAATGTGTGGAAGTATTAATATAGAAGATAGTATATAAAACCATCTAACTGTTCATTGCTGCAAATGTCAACAAACAACATTTCATAGGACAACAAAACAGTAAGATGAGCCCGTACAAGATAAATCCAGGAATTTCAAAACACTCATTCACCCATACCCACCAAATCAAACAAAAAAATTCCTACATATTTTGGGAAAGCTAGAAGTGTAAAAGTTTTTTTAGTTAGATCCAAAGAGACACTACACTTTTGAAACCAAAAACTCTCATTTTGCTGTAGCAAAGAAATTGGAGGTGTCGAATTTAATTATCAGGTTTGTCCTAATTTTCAGAAAACCCAGAAGAAAATGAAATGCCAAGTAATTTAAAGAGTATGAGTACAGAACTATAACTATTTTGCACAACAAAGATGGACATACAATTAGAATGGCAAACACCACGTTTTAGCAATTAATTACCATACTACTGCATTTCAAATCCTGAATCAAATCAAATTGTTCCTGGCAAGGTGAAACAGTGACTAAACAGGACATAATCTGCTATTCTCCCAGGTCATTCCTGTACATAACATAATAATAATATCTCTTTTAAGGCTTAAAAAAAAGTCTCTTTTTAAGTCCTCAGTGAGGACTATCTTTGAGGGAAGCAGCTAAGTCTCCTGTTGTGAAAAAATATTCTGTCATACTTGTGCAGTGTTTCCAGTTATTCTGAGGTGCTGCACAGACCAGACTTGAGTGCACTAACATTTGATTAAGAGACAGCAGGACAAAATGTTTGCTGCATGAATCCAAGAACTGCATCTTCTTTACTACTGCAGATGTCCCTTGCCTCTTATGCCAATAGAACCATTATGGTGATTTTTCCCCTCTCCTTCACCACAATGACAAATGCCAGCACAATGAACACTTGGAAATTATTTTGTTGTGAAAAGCACAAACAGAAGAGTGCTGACCTAACCAGCTGTGCTATGCTGTGAGGAAAAAAATGGCCAGGCAGACAACACTGCTTATGAAAGAATGATACCATGTGCATCATGGTAATGTGACAAATATCTGTAATGAATTTCATACTATGTAAGAGAAAAAAATGGCATTTCCATACTGAATATGCTGTACCATGCTGCAGGTCTTTGCTCTCTGCATTTTAGAATGACAGCATTGGATAGTCTTCTACTGTGAGTTTAATTTCAGTGTCACTTTAATGCTGCCAGTAATAAGGAACTATTAGTAATGCTCTGAAAAAAGTAAAAAACTTTATTGCAAAGAGTTAGGAATGCTCTTAAAATAATAAAGGGCAGTCAAGAAATCACATTTGCTTTGCCAAGAGCTTTTAAGATGTAACCTAGAGGACTGAAGCTTCATTACCAAAACATCTTTCCCATTGCCACTTGAAAAAATTTTGCTGAATTTAATGACTAAAATGTAGGCAGTAAAACTGCAACCATAATTGTGTGCTTAAGAATGAAAAGACAAAGTAGTTCTACTTTTACTGAAGTGATGACTTTTAGGATTGGCACTGTTATAGACTGTAAAAGTACAAGGATCAATGCCACTGAAGAAGACAGATATTTTTATGACCCCAAGACTACGAATACAAGGGTTCATCTGAGAGTTAAAATTTCAAAGAGCAACCAATATCAGGATATGTGTTTTATTATAGCGTATATATATTGTTTAAAAGAAATAACCATTCCACAAGATAGGCTCTGAAGATTCCTTATAAAAAGGGGTCAATTTTTCTGTCATTTCTATCCATTACTACTGCCTAAAACAGCTGGAAATAGTGCTGTGCTTCTAAACCATGCAGACAGAAAGTGGTAGTCAACACAGGATCTGTGGCAAGCCAGCTTTTAAAAAAAATTATATTTAGACAATATTCAGACAATATATCAGTCTGCTTTTTCTTCTTGGTTGAGAGGTCAAAAATGCTAGAGACTTGTTTGTTTTCCGTGGCTGCACAGTTCAAGGACCCACACGGTGTATAAAGACATTAAATATTCTCCAAGTCTTCCAACACCCTCACACTCAGAATCACTGATGTGAAGCAGAATGGAAAGGGTCAGAGATCACCAGTACAAAGATGGCAACCAGAAGAGCAATTCCATTAGGCAGAGGAACACTTACACTCAGGCAGCCAAGAAGACATTCCAATCTGGGTCTGGCATTGCAATAAGACACAAATACTTTCATTTTCAACTTAGAAACTTTCAGTCAAATTAAATTTTTTAAAAAGTGACTGGAAGTTCTTGGCATTAATATTAAATCAGCGCTTTAGTCGTGGAAGCTGGTTCACTCCTACAGTCTTTTTAATTGATCGTTTTTGAGGATTAACCATCTTTGGGTTTCCTGGAACACTGTGTCTTCCTCTGAAATAAAATGGGTGAAGTTAGTCAGCAAATGTCACATTGCCTGTAAGTTTTAACAGCTAAAAATGTGCATGTTTTCTGTATTTGCTTATCTGATTACTACTGTGAATTAATAAACCTGAGAAAGGAAAAGAACAAGTATATTTCTAGGTTTGCAGGTTAACAGAGTGTCTAATTATTCTGCAAACTCAATCTTCATCTCATGATTCCTGTTACCTAAGTGATGTCATTTGAAGAACATGAACAGAATACTAAATATTGGCACTAGAAGAGTGATAACTGGCTGCAGAGACATTTTCATCAGTTAAAGAATGCCCACCAGAAAAGGGGAAAACACTTCATATAGATGTAGTTACACCTTTCTGCAGGTATTCCACTCTGGAGAGTCAAGCTCTTGAGCCCAGGATCACCAGAAATGCCTGCAGGAGATGCTGCCAGCAGACTTTTGAAGGGGTACTCATCATGGAGACATACACCAACTACATGAAACCAGCTAAAGCTTCATCTTGATGTTCTAAAAAATCATGGGGAATGTAGAAAATTCTGCAGGGAAAGAATGGTGCTTCCCCAAGCTGGGAGGGTCACTCCCTGACCAAGAAGCCTGCCTCTCTGCTCCTATGCAATGTCTCCTTGTTTCTCTTCCTGTTCTTATTGCAAAGGAAAGACAGCACTTTACATACTCTAACAACAATATACAGAGCTTCGGTGTCTTTCTAAAGCAAAGGCATTTTGAAGGAAAATATATCACAACATCATACTATTCTATTTGTCATGATACCCAGATATGTGATATAAGCTACAATGATGGTAACCGTGCAAGTTTCAAATTTGTGGGGAAAGAGTCAACGAAGCCAAACCTAGGGCTCACTAGTTCTCTTGGGATTAACATATCCTTTGTTCCAGCTCTTACAAGCAGCCTTGATCTTGAAGGGAGAACTGTGCCCATACAGATATGGAGCTACTTCTGCTCAGATTTGGAAGATCACAATCCAAGGCCCCAGTGTGCTTGATAATCAATTACTTAACGAAATTTAAATCAGTTGATTACTCCAAATCATTTGATTAAATTGTAGACCACTGTACAGCTAGAGAAAGCAGAGAGAAAATGCCTGTGTGGAATTCTGCAGGCGGCAAAGTCTGTTCCACTGGACTTACAGACCTAGAAGCCAGGCGACTGCAGCAGTGCAGTGTGGAAACTGAGCTAATAAGCCCCACCATAATTCTCAGTGTAACAGCAAGGACCAGAATGAAAATAAATTGGCTGCTCAAATTGCATCAGAGATATGAACCATCAAGATATCCATGTTCTTCCCAACTATCTTCCCTGCCTATCTTCTTGTCCTGTAATAACCACAAAAAGGATCTCTGCTGAACTTACTTCTGTTTTGAATGGCCAGAAAACTGAATGCATCAACATTAGTGTTCACAACTACTATCCAAAAATGTTTTCAGTGCTGGTTTAATACACAGGTTGGGCTTTTTGTACCTGTTCCTATAGTTAAAACAAGCATTAAGCAGTTTCTTAGTATGGTTTGAATTCCAATGAGATATTTTGTAAAAGGGCAACAGAGGTGAGATAAGAACTCTAGACAGAAAATTTTCAAATTATTCTCAAGAACATGCACGTCCTCTCTTATTTTAATGAAATTATTTCTCATTAATGTCAGCTTGAACAAAGAACCCTCAGGCTATAAATCAAAACATAATTAAAAAGGAATAATGTAACAACAGCTGTAGCTACCTTGTGATGTTCATGAGGTGCATACTTATATTCTAGTATTCTCTTAAAATACAAACTATGCCATATTTCCATTCTTACATCCATGTTGCCAGCAAGGATCAAAGTTTGTCCTGAAAGTTCTAAGTCACTGGTTATAAAAGTCAATCATTTGGAAACTAGGTCCTTTTATACTAATGACAATTTAAAGGATGATAAATTATCTTTATGTGTTTAAAGAACATTGAGAAGTAAAAAAAAAAACCCCACCATAATCACAGATCAGTGCTAACCCTCAGCAAACCTCCATATCTGGCTGATGATATTTAATCTCACTGCAGAGGCAGTGAATTCTCCTGGTTCTAGCTTTCTGACCTTCTCCATATGAACCATGTTAAATATCACCAGGGCCAGAAGTGATTCAGGGGCATATGGGGCACTTCAATGCTTTTTATATCTTGAGAAACTTCAGTTATAGAACTGAATTCATATTGTACTGCATTAATTCATATTCTACTAATATCCTCTCCTGGAACATGAAGATTCACTGTCCCAGTTTATGAAATCCTGTGATTCTGTGCTTACACAGAATGAAAGGAAAAGGCTGATAAGCAAATATTTCTACACAATATCATGTTTATAATTTACTCATTACATTTTTAGATGATCCCAATTATACTGTGTATGTTCATTTTAATAATATAGGTAAGTGGGTTTGTGGCAGGGTATTTACTGTGAAACACTAAATACATAGAAACCATACTAGCTTAGGAAGTCTCCAAATATAAAATATATGGGAGAGTTTCAAAATTAAGTATTATATCTGCTTGCTTCCACACATTTGTAGGCATCTGTTTATGGCCACTGCAGGTGACTTTTTCCAACAAGTATTTGATGCATACTTCCTATATTCTTCACACTTTATATTCTTAACATATTCATTTCAGTTAAAAAATAAACCTCCTTTAATTTCAAGCTTATCCACAAGTATTTGAATCAGAAATTAATTTTATTTCTATATATTTCAGAGCAGGTGGACTGTTCAAGTTTATATTTCTAACCCATATAACTGAATAGAAGACTGTTAAACAATGATTTAAACATATGTATTTTCAACATTTGCATCAAATAAAAGTGATTGAAAAGCAATATCAAAAATTATGTCGAGTAATACTTCGTCAGTGAGATTATGCTGTGATGTTTATCATGAACAAAAAGTTGCAATATTCAAAACATAGTATTTAGCAAAAAATAATAACCCAGAAAACAGGGAATATAAAGAAAATTTACCTCAGTATCTGTTTTTCTTCCTTGCCAGTCAGAGCATCATTTTTTTGCCTTTCAACTATTTTAAGTTTTGCTGAGGTCTGCAACAGCCAAATTTTTACAAAACAAGTTAAATCCTAACCACAATCACAGTCACAGAAGTAAATAGGATTTACACAGATTTACTTTATTGAAGGCAAGAAATTCTTATACTTGAGGAACTCCAGTACTAAAGATGATGGCTATTGTAATTTATCATCTTATCATATCTGAGGAGATGTGATTCTGTAACATATGAGGCAAAAGCAATGCCACAGTTGCCTTCCCTGTTTTTGTAATTTATATGAATATAGAGTGCCGGTATATATGATTATAATCCATAGCACTGTTTTTGCTGGTACAGTTTACTCCAGGCCTATCCCAAATAAAATCAGTCATTTTTGTACAAGCAGCTTTCCAGCTGTAGCAGTCTATAACCCTGGGCCTTTTCTGCAAAGAAATCCCAGTTGCTAGTCAAATTCCTCTGTGCTAGTCTGTGGCAAAAATCTGGCCTGAAAAAATGGCCTTTTTAAAGAATTGCTATAGTTCTTTGATTGGCTCTCAAACTGATTTCTGAACACCACCAGAGAGTGCCTTTAAGAGATCTGTGGACTCCAAATCCCAAACCAATGCTTTGCCACATTGAAAACAAAACAAAAAGAGCAAACAAGAATACACCAGCAACCATTGGTGCCTCTAGCATGAGTTTTCAAGATTGTGAAATTTTTAATTTATTTCAAAACTATCATTTAAAACTGACTGCATCCATACGGACCAGACAAGACAAATATCAAAAGCATGCAGAAGATAAATATATTATGTAAATACAAAAAAAAAAAAAANAAAGAAATGGCTGCTCAGAAGCATCTTTATCTTCTGATTCTGATGCAGGCTTAAGGAGGGATTCAAAACAAAGCAGAAAAAAACTAAACCACCTGTTTTTTTTCAATATCTACCAGTAAAACACTTCCATTTTATGATAATTTTTTTCTTACTGTCAGCTATAAAAAAATTACAAACAAAATGAGAGAAAAAAAAGGCTGAAAAGAACACTACATCCATTCTCTGTAAATAAAAGTGTCACTAGGATACATTGTTGTCACAGGATAGCAATATCCTCTGGTATATTCACTGTGCAAGGTATGGAAATTTTTAGCCTATTGGTAAATCCTTCTAACTCAACAGCAGCCAATATTAGTGTGCAGACTCTAAAACATTGATATTTTAATATAGTTGTAAGAGTCTGTACTGAATGTATGTCTACTTCTGCCTCTATTGTTAAAGTGAACAGATAAAAGAGAAGGCATAATATGTAGACTTTAAAATAATATAAAAGTCAAATCAAAGTCATGGCAAAAGAAGACGAAGAAAACAGAAACAATGGATCCTTTTGAAACCAACAGAAAACCACAGAATCATAGAATATCTCAAGTTGGAAGGGACCTATAAGGATCATCAGTTCCAACTTCCTGCTCCTTTCAGGACTACCTAAAATTAAAGTGTCATCCAGTTGCTCCTTGAAGTCTGACAGGTTTGGTGGTATGACCGATTCCCAATTCAAGTGATTGACTACCGTTTCAATGAAGACCCTTTTCCTGACATTAAACCTGCACTTCCCCTGATGCAGCTTCATTCCCTGTCCTCATGTCCTATCACTGGTCACCACGGAGAGGAGATCAGCACCTTCCCCTCCTCTGCCCCCCTGAAGGAAGCTGTAGTGTGGAGTGAGGTCACTGCCCAGCAACATGGTCACACTTCAGCCTTCTCTCATCCCAGCTGAACCAACCAAGTGACCTCAGCTGCTCCTCAGAAATCTCGCCCTTGAGGCCAGACCACACCGTTCACCCTCCCTGGGCCACACTTGAGCAGTTTGATGCCCTTAGACTGAGGTGCTCAAAACTGCACAGTCGCTGAGATGTGGGGATGCCTGCCCTGCTCAGATCAGCTATGTACAAGGTAGATGTTTAATCTAAAATACTCACTTAGGCTCTGCCTAGAGCTCAGGAGGAGGGACAGGAAAGTCCCCAGGGAAATTAATTTCATCTTGACCTAAAACAGATGTGATACTTTGAACCTTACACATGAGTCTTTCTTCATAGATTACAGAGGATTCCTCTACAATTATTTTAGAATGGCTATTTGATGTTTAGAGAACTAAAGATAGGAATATTTATCTGAAGATTACTATTTTTCTCTAATATGGTACTGAAATGATGAGAGTAAATAATTAATTGCTGAAAATATAATGCACTAACTACCTTGAGTGTTGATGGCAAAATCCTAGACCCCAGTGCCTCACTGTGCAACATGCCAACCTCACTTCCAATAGTGTTGTATGTATATTTAAGTGTTTTTACAGGGAGCTGAACATAGGCCCTCTTCTTGCTAGCATGTTCAGCAATAAAATCTGCTTTTATTTCCTTTCTTCCTCCAGAAGTTCTGTTTCACTGCTAATGTAAAGATATTAAGAGTTATCATGAGCATTTCTCAGGCTTTTTCTTGTTTCATGCTGGAGAGTGCATTTAAGCAATTCTTTTAGATTTCCCAAAGTAGCAATGAACCATGTAAGGGAATCAGTTGCCCACTGTGCAAACACATGGAAACACTGCTAATTACAGGCTTTTACCCCAGTTAGCTATGAAAGGGACTCAGTGGCAGCAATTCTTGAATATCACACTAATCTATTTCCTTTACATTATTTAGGAATTCAGAGCTTTTCTAGAATAAGAAGTACTATAAATCTTTACAGATTCCTTTACAGGTTCCTCCAGTTTGTAGTATAAAATCTCATGTATTACATAATTTGCAGCAATATCATTTAACCTGTGATTTCACCCAAACAAGGTGTCTTATCCCTGATTTATAAAGTTAATGGAAATAGGTGTTATATTTCTTTCTGAACTGGTCAGATAGTTTGTCTTTAAAAGAAAAAAAGGAGAAATATGAAAAGGAGGAATTACTACTTAAGGTGGGTATCACTACTGCTGATATGCACTGTTCAACTGCATAGCAGTTTTGTGGCTAATGGATGGCCAGACATCAGAAAATGGCTTCAATTTTCTCAGTTAGGAGTACTTTTCTAGGGAACACTGAAACTCCAACCTATACAAAAAGCAAAGAAAAAATTTAAATAAACTGTATAATCTTTCAATTTATGGCTCTAAAAATTTTTAAAAAGCAACTTTTTAAGTTATTTGGTATACAAACAAATTGGTAAAAGACTCTGATCTAATGGCATTAACAGATGCTGTTGTTATATTAAGAAAGCATTAAAAGTTATTTAGTCACACATTTCTTACCTGTAAGATCTCTGAGAGAGAGGTACATGCGCCGCTCATCATGAACTTTGTGGTAAGCCTACAGTTAAAATGAGATACAGGCTATCATTAAGCACACATTTTAAAAGCTGAATCATACAGAAGATTCACATATACAGCAGAGCCTTTTTCCAGTGACACATTTTGTGGAACTATTCTATTGTGTGCTTCACACACAGTGTCTGTCACACAACATTACAGCTTTTACAGTCTAGAGGGATAGAGTGATTACAAACCTTTGCTTCTTGTTCCAGTCTAAGTTCATAGTCCTTTAGCTGATTCCGGAGACTTCTCTTCTTCTAGCTGTTTAAGAACCCTCTTTAAGGAACCCTGTGGTTATGGTAAATAAATCAGTGTTTTACAACTATTTTCATTCTCTATAAAGATGTCATCACCATAGTCCTTATTCTTCAAGCAATGTTTGTCATTCTCTTTGGTTCCTGTGAATTTTTTGTTTTCATGGTTCTGGCTGGCACACTGCAGAGACAAAAGCACTTAACCACATGCTACAATTAGCAGCTATGCATTACACATTTCCATTGTGTTAAAATGATGCAGGTACAGTTTTCCACACTGCTGCTCCTCAGCACCTTAGCAAAGTCACCTTGCGGTGACCAGTCAGAATTGCTCCTTTGTTCTAACCAAAATTCCCAATGATGGCTCCTTTTTAGTAGGAAGATTTCACATCTTACCAGCACATCCATTTTCAAACCACTTGCTGACAGGGCTGCTGGGCTCAAAGAGCCACATGGGGCATCAGAGGTAAGTCATACTAATTTGGCTAGAAAGCAGTACTTTGTGGAGAGATTGTCTTAGATGTGCAGCCATCTACCTTGTCTACCATTGGAATGAGTAACAACCATTTTTGGTTATTGGCACTGGCCAAATCTTTGCTTACTGTATAATGGAAGTAAAACACACATCCAAGATCCTCTACTTCTAACACAGGAAATTGCTTTACATAATCCCATTCATAATTTGATCCATTCCATCCAGTAGAAACATCATTTTAGAAGCCTCTAACACAGAGTTTCACCCTCCAGGTTCAGGAACACTGCATTACAACAAAGAGGAATTTGGGCAAACATGCCAGGAGGCCTGAGTGCATGAACAAGTAGCTCTTGAACAAATTCAAACACAAGAAGGAAGCCTAGACAGGGTAGGAGAGGGTAGGAATATAGACTAGTAGCCTGAGAGGAATAGAGGGATTGTTTGAACAGTTAGGGATCAGTTTAGGAAAGCTATAGCCCTGACAGAATTAAGCATGGTCAGGAACATCAAGGGCAACAAGAAAAGCTTCTATGTTAGTGATAGTAGGAAACCTAGGGAGAATGTGTTTCTATTCCAGAGAATGGACTGAAGGCAGTTTTTAGAAGGAGGACTTGAGGATGTTTGGTAGATGAAAATCTTGGCATGATCTGGCAATGTGGCTTGCAGTCCAGAAAGTCAACCGTGTTCTGGGCTGCATCAGAAGTGTGGCCAACAGGCTAGGGGTAGTGACTGCCCTCCTCTGCTGTGCTCTCTTGGGACCCTTTGTTGCAGCAAAGGACCAGAGAAGAACCACAAAAATCACTGGACTGAAGCACCTCTCCTCTGAAGACAGGCTGAGACAGTTGGGGTTGTTCAGCCTGGACAAGAGAAGGCTCTGGGGAGACCTTCTAGCACCCTCCAGTACCTGAAGAGGGCCTACAAGAGAGCCAGAGAGGGACTTTTTAAAAGGTATGTAGTGATAGGACAAGGGGCTTTAAACTGAAAGAGGACAGGTTTAGATTAGATATTATGAAGAAATTTTTTACTGTGAGGGTGGTGAGGCACATGAACAGGTGGTGCAGAGAAGCTGTGTATGCCCCATCCCTGGAGGTCTTCAGGGTTGGATGGGATTCTGACCAAGACAATCTAGTGTAAGGTGTGCATGGCAGGGGGGTTGGGTGGTCTCTATGGTCCCTTCCAACCCAAACCATTCTATGATTCTATTATTATTCAAGGTCAGTTTACACCTGTTTGTCCTACCATTTAAATGTGTTTTGAATAACTGTTCTTCCTCCCTGGTGTTTGTCCCCAGTGTGTATAGACTGAAGACACAAGCATCTTTTTCCTACATTCATTTTACTAGGATGATTAAGCTGAACTTGCAAAAATTTTTTTTCACACAGCAGGCTGTCCTTTCACCTTATCATTCTAGTAATCCCTGGTTGAGCACCAGGCTGGAGCTCAACCTTCTTATGGCTAAAGAACAGAACTGGCCCACAGTATGCAGTACTGCAAAAGCCATCTCACTGCCTTGAACAATGAGAGTGATATTTCTTTACCTATATAAATTTTAGGATAGCATTTTTCTTTTACACAGCTGCACAATAATAGCTCACAGTCAACAAAGCATCAGCTAGAATACTCAGATATTCCTCTGCAGTTGTATCAGTTCTCAATTCATAACATAATTTCTTTGCTCTTTTCTAGTCTTACACTATTAAATTTTACGCACATTTTTAATAATCTAGTCTTCACTGTCTTTCTTTTTCTAAACCACATCCAGATTGCAATTATATTACATAATTGGTTTCAGGAGAGAGATATCACAATCTAATTCTACTTTGTGTATCAAGGTCATGCATTAAATATTAAGATTCATCCTAAACCTGGTCCTGGAAGACCTCTGCTTGTACTCTCCCAGCAGACTCCTTCACTAATCACCACTATCATGTTCCATTTGCCAGCTCTTTACTCCTTTCACAAATCTACTCATTTTCATTTTCTCCAAATTAATCACTCACTTCCCATGTGACATGATATCTTTATCAGAGGTCACAGTGAACAAGATTACTATATTTATTGTGACAACAAATCTATTGTTTTATCACAAAATGCCAACAGGTTTGCCTACCATGAGCACCTTTTAATATATCCGTATTTCAATTTCATTTTGCAACAACTATTCCTCTCTTTATCTTAAAACCGGAAAAAAAAAGTGCTTTTCTCCAGAGCACACAGTGTGCACATTTATTAGAACCACTTGCTATCAGATCAAGGAGGCAACAAGCCAAAAAGTCTTTCAGAATCCTAAGACATAGATTACCCATTTCCCTTATTTTAAGCCTATCCAGCTCCTTGAGTTTTCCTTAGGATTGGGTAATTGTCATTTCTTCTTCCAAGCACTTGCTGACATTAGCTATTTTTTCCTTTGTCCTGCATTTTATTGTTTCTGCCTTTACTTAAACTGTAGGCAATATATACATGTTTAATTTAAAGTGAATGATCACTTGATCTGACAGGTTTTTTGACTGGCTTTTCTGCAATGTTCTTGTAGACTTTAAAAATTTATAGTATCATTGTCTCCCTTTTATCAAGTATTTTCTGATAAAGTGTGGTAATTATCCATTGAGTTTTGTGCCTCATCATTATTAGTACTTTAGTCTTTATTTACAAGTATGACATGTGATACAATTTCTGACAGTAATCTAATAATATTACATCCAAATTCATCCATCCATATATTATATTTATATGTGTATATGACTGGATGGATGCAATTCAGTCTGAGGTGACGATATCTACATTTGAGTGTTTGAATGTGAACTGAACTCCTACAAAGTCACAGTGAAGACAATCAATGATGTGCAGTGATTCATCCAGCTAAGCAGCTAAAGAGCTCACCTCAGTTCCATCTGAGTTGTTCTAGAGAGTCCAAGACATTCACATGTGGTAGATATGATACATAAATTACACAAGACATGTTCTTCTGGAGCACAAATGGGTTACTGTGCACTGAAACATCTTCAAGACTCTTTACTTACACAATCATTCCACTGAAGATGCTGACCAAATAAATAAATTTGGATACAAATCTTTTTACTCGGCTGACTGTATTAATAAGGCCTGTAACTGTCTATAGTAGGAATAAAAAGACCTGGCAAAGAGGTAGGCAGCTACAAATAGAAAAGTAAATATTTAAGAGAGTCATACTGTTTAAATGTTAATTTCAATATTATTTCCCAATACTATTGTGACTAAATTTTCTTTTCCAATCCATCCTCAAGATGAATTCATCCAAACAGCAGATGAAGAAAGAACCAACAACATTGTCAAAGTCTCCCACATCTGCTACATACCACATCTATCTCTGTTTTGTTCTTTCCCAGCAAGTGTGTACCTTCAATACTTGTTATCCCTTCATGCTTTTGCTATCAATACTATTACATTTCTGGTCAGTCAGGTTCTTCCATTTGTTTGCTCAGGTCCCTTGTGTGAAACAAGTATCTGTTTCAGAATTTTTTTTTCTCTTTATTTCTAACACAAGCACCTCCTTAGCCAAAATAGATGAATCCTTTCCTTTCTATACTGATTACTTGATCGTTCCCTTAAAAATCAGTTATTTCTTCTCATGACCTTAATGCTTTGCTAGGCCTTTGTTTACCAGATTTTCCTGGTAAACACTGAAACAAGATAACAATTCTCCAAATATTTTCCCCTTTTTTTATAGGAATTTTTAATTTTTTCCCTATTTACTATACTAGCCTCAGATCCAGAAGGCCAGTATCCATATATGATATTTCTCAGAGAGTTTATGAATGCTTGCTGCTGGTAAAAAATTATATCTGCCTGTTTTAAGTCTCCTGTCTTTTTCTAGCATCTGCAGATTACTGCAGCTTTTATTCTTTTGCATAATTCTGTATAACATGATACTTATTTGACTCTAAATTTTATTTTTAATTCTAAAAATTCTGGGTTTCATGAAGATTTCCTAGAAATAATTTCTGTTCAAATCAAGATTTTGCAGGAGCATGGCAAAAGGCACAGTACTTTTAAAGGATATTGCAAGAGAGAATAACCCCTCCCACTGTTCAAAAGGAAAAAAATAAAGATATACAGAAGAGCTATATCTTTGAAGAGTATTTTGCCTCTGATTGAACTGTTCTTAACATTAATCTGTTACAACAGGCATAATGGAGACATGAAAAGAATTGAGGGGTAGTTGCATGTTTTTTCCCTAATTAAAGCAGAAGTATCTTGGATGCAGATGAAATCTTTGTCCAAATACAGAAGGCTCCTACAGTCAATTCAGGCAATGTTGGCCAATTTGAGGAGAAAAAGTAAGCAGCAGATTAAAGAGAAGACTTGGCTTAATTCCACAAGGGTCATGTGTTATTTCATTTCAACATCAGTGTCTCTGCAGAATTAAACAAGACAGAGAAGACCTCAGCACTGCTGAACTAGGAAACTAAGTTTTTTTGCCTACTTGACCTCACTGCACATAAAAGATTATCACCACGTGACAGCATATTTTGTACATCTTTTGTACCACCTACTACATATTTTGTGTCACCACAGTAAGCTTAAATACAGTAAATACAAAAGTTCATGCTGTTCTCCAGATTTGTCCTATGTAAATCCACAACACTATTTATTTCTTTACTAGATTGTCCATCAATGTTATATAAGACAGCAAGACTTGGCGTTGCAGCTGTTACTTAAAACAGAGCAATTTGGTATCTCCTCAGTGATGGTACTCATCTAATTTCTTTGAGTTCTTTCACTTACAAAGTAAACTACTTTTAGATCTTTTTTTCATTAGTCCTTTCAGAAGCACTGTCTATTTTTTGCTGCCAGTGCAGCTGGTCCACTGCAGATGCCTGGGCATTGATTCAGCTCTGGAGCAGGGATGTTATCCAAATGCAGGCAAACAAACCATGCACTACATTGCTTTTGATGAGCAAGCAGATGGAAATAGGTTGATAATCTAACTAAAAGTACACAGTTACCTCAGAAATCGTAATAAACCTACCTCAGAAATAGCAATAAACCCATGATTATAAATCTCCTGTGAAATAAGAAAGTTACAAAATACTAAAAATTTACAGTTTGGGAAGTGAAGCCTAAAATCAAAGTAGGACTGGAGTTGCAATTGTAAAGGCAGAGTTTAACATCTTAGTGCTAATAAAGCAGTCTATGCAATGTCTTACATTCTTCACATCTGCTTTTGTCAAATAACAGGGAGGCATGTGAACTTTTGCTGTTTTGATTGCCTATAAGACCAAGCCGAATCAAGCTGCCTGGTTTGCTGCTGAAAGCCTCATGAAGTCTCAACACAAAGCTTCCCAGTGGTGATCCCTCCAACAGGGCACAACCTGGCAAGGACACTCTACACATATTATCTGGGGAAGAAAGCCTAAGAGAGCCTATCTAACAGCCTAAAATTTAACCCAGAAATAATAGCTGAGTTACATTTTAGGCCCCTGCTTCCCTAAAAGCTTGCATTCTCATATCTCATAGCCTGAGAATGCCCTTGTCATCATCATACTTAACTACTGCTGAGACAATTTTTGAAGAAAGGCTGTCAATGAGTCAGAAATACAAATATTTGCATGGAGGGAGATGGAAAAAGTGAGAAAGGCAGAAAGGTTGTGTCTATTTCTGGAGTGAAGGCAGGATTTCACTTCTTGGGTTTTTCTTACCAACTTGCTATTGGTTTTCCATCTCTAACATGAAATCTGTTTGAACACCAGTCTGGCTGCCTTTCTCACAGCTAATACCTAGGAAACTAACAGAGCTAACCCAGCCTGAGAATTTCTATTCCTGCATCCATGAACCTAATTGATGACACAGAACTCAGTATGGCAGTACTGATGCCCTTGCGGAAATCTCGTGACACAGATGTTCCTACTTGACTAAAAGACTTCTCCAAGTCCCCAAACACTATAGAATGCAATTTCAAAAGAATCTTTAAAGACACAAAGAATCTTTAAAGGACAAAACTTCAGAGAGGTTTTAGAGGTCTGCTTTAGCCAGGACTGGTTGTAAGTTATCTCCCACTCCTACTTTCAAGGCAGTTGTTGGGGAACTAAGAGAGTCCTTGCATGTCTGAAGGTTTTAGTTGCTGTACATGAATACAAGTGAAGTGAGAAACAACAGCATATCAACTCAGCCAAATCACTGAGCTGGATCTGGCTTTCCTGAATTCTGTGGGAAGCATGTAGAAAGAAACCTCAGCAAAACACATTCAATTCTCTATGATCATGGTTGTATAATCAGCTTAGTGCTTCATACTGTAAAACAACACAAAAGTTCACAGAAAACAGAACTTAAAGTATACAGTAACACTGACTCGTAGCAGAGTTCTTACATCATGAAAAAGCCTGAAAACAAAGCAAGGACCAGTGAGAGCTCAAGAGAACCAAAAGGAGCTTCCCAGCTATGCAGATTTCCCCCAGAACGAAAAATTGTCAACAAAAACTCCAGGATGAACTAGTATGATAAGTTCTGGAAAAGCTTTTTAGAAGTAGTTTAACTGAATCTTGAATTATTTTTTAAGATAGATTCATTATAGATTCATTCTACTAAGCCTTGAATAGAGGGACATTGTATGCCTGAAAAGATTGCATAAGCTGACTAAGGCATTTAACCTGAATTTAAGATCTTTAGTTTTCAATACATCATCCATGTCATACCACTCTGAGCACGCTGATAAAAAGCTAAAAGACACATTGAGATTTTAAATGAATACTTTATATAACAGAATTTTGTGGGGCTTAGCATGATTCACTCCCAGAGCAAAGACACATTAATCTTGTGTCCAGCAATGACAAAGCCCAGAGTTTTACGAAGGGAATACCAATTCTCTAATTCTTTTTTTCCCACCATTTTCTTTTCACTTGACTGAAGTTACACACTTGGATTAATATTGCAAGAAAATGAAATTATATGGAAAGATACTGCAAGTGAATTTTAAGGCCACCCACACAAGTTGCACTCATTCTGGATTTTTCCCTGCCCTGCTCTCAGTGGTGACAGAAATGGCAATTTCTAACAATCATGTCACAACAGACAAGGTGGAAAATCCATGGCACCATCAAGCAACTCAAACTTACTTTCATCAGAGCCCTGCTCATGCAGACTAATGATCCTTATGGCAATTTTCTTCCTCTTTAATTTTTATCCATGATTTAGAACAGAGGTTTTATATCTGTCAGTTGTGCTGAAAAAAAAGTAACACAAGAAGCCTTTTGCAACCCATTCTACTTGACGTTTTTAATTAAATTAGGTTTTGTTTAGAAAATAAACTCCTTTCCCTCCAACACGAGGAGTTGACATTCATCAAGTGACTTAAATGAATCCTTTAATATATAATTTTAAACTCTTTAGTAGCAAAACCAAATAGTACATCTTTCGTTTTACTGAAATGCAAATTTATTTTACATTGGCATCAATAAGTTCACAAGAGATACATCGCATAAAAACACCTAAAAATTATTTAGCATAGCATATTTCTCCATGTAACATGCACTTGGGTCCTGTAAAAGCTCCAGGGCAGGCGAGGAAAGGCTCCCTGCACTTGCCTAAATGCCAAGTGCCCCCTTGTGGTCAGCATCATCCTCAGATTCCAAACCAGTCCCGGAGTGGAACGGCTTTAGTGCGCCGTAATAGGGGCGGGGTGCTCGCCCCCTAAACCCTTATTTCAGTGGTCTTCACACAAAGCTCACAGGGGTTATGTGCTGACTTGGGCAGGGGAAGTTAAAACGGAGACCTCCAGCGCTGTGGTTCAGCCTGACAGAACAAGGTGCTGCTGATTCACAAATGTCTCACAGCATCTTTTCCTAGCAGGCCTGAAAAATGCTGGATTCCTTAAACATTTTCTCTGGAAGATATCCCAGAATCCACATCAACTGCTAAGGAATTCTGGAGAACAGACAGATAGGAATGTCACTTGACTCCAAGATTTTTCTCTGATTGTTTTCTTTGAAACACAAAGTTTATTCTGTCTGCCTCTGAGCACACCACAAAGTGATTTGAATAAAACAGTCTCCTGGTTTGAGCAAGGCCACCAGGAGGAACAACTAACACCAACTTGACAAGGAAAAGAAAAAAGGTCTCTTGGAGGTATTCAAAGTGTTTATTTGAGGTCAAATGAAAGGAGGAGGAAGGGGAAGTCCACGAGGAGGCAGGATAACAGCTTAGGGCAGTCAGACCAGAACTTTCTCCAAAATACTTCCAAGTTTCATGAAAAGCTAGGATACCAGATTTCTTCTTTCCATAGAGCCACTGATGGCTTAACTCAGGAAGAGCAACAAGGTTGATTTAAGAGTCACTTGCTAGGAGAATTTTCAACATTTCCTATACCATTATAAGTGCTGATGTTCCTCCTAGGCAGTTAGCAACACCAAAGTCTTCACTGCACGTTTTCACAAACCCAAGATTCCCTCCTTGTCATATTGCAATCACGTATGTCTCCAGTGTGACACTGCCACACATTCTGCAAAACCCTGAGGTGGTTGTGTGAGGCTATCAGTTCAGTGGTCACTGTCCTTACAGAAAGGCAGCTTTGCAAAGCAAGCATCTGGCCCTTCATATCAGAATTTTCTCCTCTGTGGTGTTGAACATTATGAAAAAATGGTGATTTATCACAGAAGTCTGGGTTCCTGGGCTAATCTTAACTGGAGCGTTGCTAAGGCAATGCTATCAGGAGTCTGCTCTTCTGAACTGATTTTGCAGGATGCTTTTCAGTATTTGCATACTAAAGCTGCTATCTAGGGATTTGTTCTTGAAGAAATGAGAAAGAAAGGAGTAGTTTTCTTTCTGCTTATACAGAAAATAATGCTTACCAGAGAACATATATTTTACCAAAACTCATTTTATGAAAAAATGCAAACAAACGAAAGCAGCATGTTTAAAACAAGCAAGTAAAATTCACATCTTGTTGTACTTTAAAGAGAATGCATTCCTTCAATAATTATTTCTGAAGTACTGTATGACATTTGTATAATTCATTGGGCCATAAAGGAAATTACTGACTAAACAGTTTTCACTGTTAAGAAAACTCCCTTGTGCTTGTCACTGTTATTTTTAATCTGCCTTCAGTATACAAAAAATATTTTTTAAACCCTGGCAGTAAGAATTTCTGTGTTCAAGGTATTGGTTCCGCATTTATTGCTAGCTATGTGACATCTACATGATTTTTCTGAATCAAAAAAAAGGACTATCTCATATCAGTGTAAGGACTTCAGAATAACTGTATATATAGATGGTGTAGGGGTGTTTTTAATAGAAAGAAATTATTCATCAGTACAATTCTAATTCTAAAGCAAAAATAGTGCAAGCCATCTGCAACAATTACTGCAATTTTTCAACACAGAAAATCCTCTGTGCTTCCTTGTTCATCACTCCAGAATTTGCATTTGTATTCTTCTCTTTCATTCAGGTTTTTATAGCTTGCTGACTGCCAGGGCCCCTGATGACTAATCTCTTTTTTTTTTTTTAATTTCCCCTGTAGTGCTTGATATCAAGAAAATATTTTCTGCTACCTATGTCTAAATAAGTTGAATTACTCTATGGACATGTTTTTCTCCCTCTTTTCACTACAGTAGGACCTTAAATGACTAGCTTGAGTGAGCTAAATCTCTTTAGTATCTTTGAGATAACTCCTCTGTTAAATACAGCTGAAATTGTTTAGTAAATGAAAAATTGTTAGAAGTCCTTCTAATAATCCTAATTATAATTCTAGGTTTCTTGAGAACATGCATTATAAATACTTGAAAATAATATTTAATTCTAAGTACATTGCTCAAAACAAAACCTACTGTCTACTGCTGCCACGTTCTAGAAATTGTATCATCTTGCTGAAAGAACCACTTTTCAGTCTCCATAGAGCTTCACACAATCACAGAATCAACCTTTTTGGGATCATCAGGTCCAACCATTAACCCAGCAGTGCCAAGTCCACCACCAATCCATGTTGCCAAGTGCCACAATAAGTGTCTTTTAAATACCTGCAGGGATGGTGAATCAACCACTTCCCTGGGCAATCTGTTCCAGTGCTTGACAAGCCTTTCAGTGAAAAAATCTTTCCTATGCAACACACTTAGGAAGTATAATTTCATACAGGAATATATTTCCTATTCATATGCAACTGCAAGTTGAAAGCTGAATATCACAGTGTACTTTTGATTTTACAGACACACACGCAATGCTTTATATACCCACTCTCAGCACATTTACTTTGAGCAAGTGTATATTGATGACTCGCTGAAAACTCTTTGTTTTTCTACCACTCACATCTGCTCTTTATTCTCATCAGTGAAGAAGCTAAATATTCTCCCCTAATCCCCTGAACAATTCTCAAAAATCCCAAAAGAATTTCAACAAACCTAAATGCTTGAACACCACAAGAAGTTATCTGTGTATTTTTACCAATTAAAATTATATATGTATAAAGCAAAGCAGCTCTTCATTCTCCAAGAGTATCTGTAAATAAATACTGATTTTTCCGATGGCTCCAGTTAAAAAAAAAACAAAAAATCAAACCAAAACCAAAAAACAGCAAAGCCTACATAATACCTCAATATTTTTCTGCTCTTTCCATCTCCCTAAAATCAAAACAAAGGAAAAATGAAACATTTCATTAAATCCTTAAAGCACTTTCCTTTCTGGTTAGCAAACATGAGGATTTATTAACTATAAGCTGGAAGAATGAAGGGAGGATTTGAAACTGCATGGCATAGCACACGGGCTCCAGACTTTCCCAGGCTTCACGAAGTGAACCTGGGACTCTCAAGAGCTCTCTTCTACACTCCTTCTGGCAGTATATGAACTTTTGGGCTGGCATTCTTCTCTTTACAGGAACACTAATCAAACCTCTCAGAACCATGGCTCATTGGAGGGGAGGCAATGCAGAGCTTAGCAGGGATTAGAAATGTACTGGATTGGTGGGAAAGGAGATTATCTTGCTGGTAACGCCTCCTGGAATGCCTGGAAAGGTGTAATTGGATTGGTTAGGAGAGTACTGGCAATTGGATGGAAATAAATACTTGTGATACTGTAACTATGCACGCCAGTCTGTGCTTTACAGGCTGATAGGAATAACACTGTCCAAAGCAGACTCTGCTGAAAATTTTCTAGATCAGTGTTCGGTCTTCAAGACTTTTCTTTGAAAATAATGCCAGTTGTGTTTTCAGATGAACTCGGTGAAACAGGAAACTGGAATGAGGAAGATTTTGTTCTCTTTTTAATTGTCTGTTAAAGAAAAAGTCTTGCCTACCTACAAAATACTATGGTTTCTATGACAACACTAAAACTGGCAAAAATGTCAATTGTTTGAAAGCTATGGATCAGATCAGAAAAAGCAGTTAATTATTCACACCCCGCTTACAGTAGATAATCATCCTTCCCACTAACAGAACATGCAGCCTCTTCTAGGGTCACTAAACTCCCATTAATCTTCAGAATCTGAAGCACCAAAAAGTCAGATGGTAACACTCCTGTAAGGATAAGCAACAGGAATAAAAACCATAACAGCTCTGCTTCATAATGTTCATAACCCCTGCTTGTGTTACAAGGCATTATCACATCTTTACCTAACTTCCCTATTTCTAAAAGTGGTAAGAAGTAGAAAAGGTGTCAAATATTTTAGCACATGACAGGCTAAGGAAAAAGCAGTTCTGAATGAAAAATCATTTTTTTTCATTTACTACCTTAGAAGACAAAATGGTCATAATATTTGCTGGAGGCTTTTTCTTGCCATTTTTTCCTCAAGACTACAGAAAAAATATTTTATGCTGTGTTGAAATAAAGGACATGAAGTATGAATGCATTAAGGAATAAAATTTTTAAAACAGAAACAGATACTTCCTTCAGTGATACAAAAATTTACTGTAAAATGAGTTTTCTTGTAACTATATTATGGAAAATCTTACGGCAACTATTCATCTAGGTTATCACTGTTGATCCAAAACTGGGATTATTGACTGATACAACAGAGGACTGTGCTGCCATGCAGAGGGGCCTCAAGAAGCTGCAGAAAGAGACAGAGAGGAATCATGTGGAGTGGAGATGCAGCCCTGCCCCTGGGGGAGAAATAATCCCAGGCACCAGTATATGCTGGGGCTGACTGGCTGGGAAGTAGCCTGGGAGATGATGAGTTTGGGGTCCTGGTGAGCAAGGTGACCCCAAGAAATCAATGCACTCTTGCTGCAAGGGTGGCCTGTGGCTGCCTGGGCTGCATTATGAAGATGTTGCCAGCAGGTCAAGGGAGATAATCCAACCCTTATCCTTAGCACTTGTGAGATGTATCTGCAGTGCTGGGTCCAGTTCTTGACTCTTCAGTACAAGAATGACACGGACTTCCTGCAGCAAGTCCAACATGGGGCTATGAAAATGATTTAGAGACCAGAGCACCTGACAGATGAGGAAAGGCTGAGAGATCTGCAACTGTTCAGCCTGGGGAAGAGAAGGCCTGGGTGTTCTTATCAATGTGTATAAATTATCAATGTGTATAAATATGTGATGGGAAAGAATGAAGAGGGAGCCAGGCTCTTCACAACAGTGCCCATTGACAGGACAAGAATTCTGAAATAACTGCAATTCCTTTTGGTCAAAACTGAAGACATTTTTTACTGTGAGAGTGGTCAAAGACTAAATGATTCCATGGGATTTAATGTTTTCCCATTTATTCATAGATCTAGTCCAGCTATTCCATCTTGCTTGCCTTACTGCAGATTCAATTATAAAACCTTCACATAGGAAAAGGTTTCACTACATAACTTTTCCAAATATTCATGCTTTATGTACTTCCTACTTAAGAATTTTACTCTGTATTTCATAAGCAATTGCATACATGAAACAATAAAAACATAAGCAGAATTGATTGTTTTGGCTTCTAGACCTGTCTGCTGTTATTTTTTGTCATGAAAAAACAGACTATACGAGTTTTCCAGCTAGACTGTGATTTGTTGTTAAGCCAACTAAATGTCACAGCACTTACCACAGGCATTTTATCAAAGGTGCGAACAATGGACAGCTTATCTACAAATAAACAGAAAATTGTGACCTGTTGATATAATTTCAACATATCTAATCATCACTAATTCTATTGAAAAAGTTATGGATATCCATTTATACCTGCTGGATTTCCACGAATAAGCTCCACCTCATCTCGAAGAATATTAATTTGCCTTTCCAGCTGTTTGTTCAATTCTACTTGTGTCTCATATCTGGTTTTCCATTCATTATCTTAAAAAACAAATACAGAATTATTATATTTCCCAGATGAGTTCATGTCATTTTAAGAAAAAGCATTTTTAAAAACTGTTCCTTTTAACTAACTGGAGACTGAGAAAGTCTTCACACAGTAATGCTCATAATAAGCATCTCTGCATATGAACGAGCTTGAAAATATAAATCAAGGAAAATTTTTCTAGGCTTACTGTGGTCAGAATATTAACCAACTCTGTGAATTCATATTATTCACAGTTTCATTAATAATTAACAAAAAATCTAGCGTGCCCACAAGTATCATTTCTTAATTTCACATGTGAAGCACCATAGCTATAACAGTTGCATTTGAAAACTGAAAGTTTAAATTTATAAATAAAAATTTGAACCTCTGTAGGTCCTTCCCAAAATAATTATTTTTTCTGTGTTTCCAAATCAATTAACAAAACTGTTGTAATTCACTTACCTTCATTCTCAACACTGTTAAGACTTTTTTCCAGTTCTGTTATAGTATTTCTCAGCTCAAATATTGAGTTTTCAAGCATCTGCCTGTAGTAAAAAAAGTCAATAAATTGTTACAATAGCCAATAAATGGCTCTATTATGTCCTATTACTGAAATTAGAAAAAATTAGATCAAATATATTTTCAGAAGAAGTATCTATTGGTTCTTCCTGTGTAGTTACATTATCTTGTCCATTCTTTAAAGTATTTTTCTCTATGGTTTTTAAAACAATGAAGCATTTCTCCTTTGTGAATAAAATTACTTCCACAAAAACCCAAGATAGACATTTCCTAAAATAGAATAATTTTCTAGCTGACCATCAGAATTAAAAAAATTCAGAGGAGACATTGACTCTAATTTTTCATCTAAAAGATGCTCAATGAGTAAATTTTTAAAACAAGAATTTGCCTGAGAGAGGTGCTATTTGAAATTCTAAATTAATTCTTCATTTTACTCAATGATTAATAGTCATTTCCTAAATTGCACCAACATCAAAACCAATCAAAACAATCCATGTTTTATGACTATCAGAAAAGAAAGTAAGTAATTAAAGTAAGATAAGTGTTAAAAAAAAATACAGGACCTCAAGCCACCATTTTTTAGGAAAATATATTTTTGCCCATTGATTACTCTTGTATATTGGTCAGCCAGAAAGCTGAATAGTGCCAAGAAAACCAGGCTCTTTCTGCCTTGGGAGGTATGACCAGAAGCAGAAGGTAGCAGGGGACTTGGACAAGAGCACAACCCACCTGGCATGCTTCAGACAAGGTGCTGGGTGACTCTCATCCTTCAAATTGGCCAGATGGAAGGTTTGGTGTCTTACAATGAACCCTATGATCTTGATCAAGTCAAGAGGACATTACTGATAAGTTATTGACCATATTCATGCTACCAGCCTGGTTCTTTGCGGAGATGTCTATGGAGAAAGGTTCCTGTCTGTGAGGTGTCAGGAAGCCAGACTACACAGGGACAGGTGCAAGCAAAAAACACAATGCATGATAATGCAGAGGCAGTTTGTAGTTTTGTCCTTTAAAGTTAACTTTGGAAGGCAAACATTTCAAAAGAAAACTCAATGGTTCTTGGGTACTTCAGTTATTCAGTGCCCAAATTGAGATATTCCAAAAGAACTGAAAACACAAACTCTACAAAGAAGGCTCTTTGAGAAATGCTCTACAATACCAATATTGTAAATATATACCAATATACCAATATGATGACTGGTGTCTTTGAAACCTTAGCCTAATTCATTAAAACAAGCAAGAGAGAAAATTATTAGGCTGTAATATTTGGAGGGGGGGAGGTTAAAGGAGAGCTTCCATTTTCAACACAGATATTCATTTTCTGAACATGTCCATGAGAAAAGCTCTTCAAGAAGTAACTATAGAACCTCTGAGAAATCCAAGCTCTGATGACAGAGATTGATTACTGAGAAATTGCATCACCTCTTGCACTCCTTTCAGTTGGTGACACTTCTTTTTCATAGTTTGAAGCAACAGATTTCAACTGCCAGCTGCAGAAACAAACCAACCGCTCATAGGGAGTTGAATAGGTAAGCGTGGAATAAGGAGGACTGAAGAGCTGCCATCACAAAGAAATATAAAGAAGAGTAATTTAAGGTAAGACAAGTTTGTTTTCAATGAAAAAGACACACTGAAGAAGTAGGACAGACATCTTGAATGGCAAGGGAGAGGTGGTGCTTTCAAGCCCTCCTTGCTCCATTACTCTTTTTGTCTTTACCAATATTAAATTAGACAGGGGGCACATTGGCAAAAAATAGTGACAGTACTGGTAACTTGCTAGAGACAAAAAAAATAAGGTGAAACCCAGCCAAAGATAGCCTTGAAACATGACTCAAAAAGCTTTAGATGTAGGAAAACCAAAGGAAATCTGATTGCTGCTGCCTGTTTTCTCCCACTCCAAATAAAAGAGGCAGATGGCTAGGAAGAAAAAAGCAAAATCTTACTACATTGCTGCTATCATTTCAACACAAATAGATTAGGTTTCTGCAAAGCAGATTTCTATCAACTTCTCCGAGCTTGGAAAAGAGGAAATTATGATGACAGTGAGTGCTAAAAAGGGATTTTTTGAAAGGAAATAACACTGAAAATTAGAAATGGTCAAAGCTGTAACCAGAACTGAACTGTATCAAAATGAAATTGTTTTCATTTTCAAAGAAATCTTAACTAAGTGCTCAGATGCAGAGGGAAAATAAAGGAAGAATAAGTACTTTGAATCCAGTGTTTCCAGTTTTCAATTTCTGTTACCATTTCAAGAATATATACAAAATTTCTTTCATTAGATTTTATTACTCTTTCTGTACCATTAACAAAAGTGGAAGCCAAATTCCAATTTTGTTCTGATGAATAGTTGCACAGAAATGGTAAATTGTCAGGTGTCACACTGTAATTGCTACACTGACAGAAAGTCTTTTTTCCATATGGAAACAGAAACCAGTTTTTTAAAAAAAATATAATCGTTAATAAACACTTAATACTCCACTAGCACCCAGAATGCATCCAGGGTGAAACCACTCTATTTTATTCAGTAAAATGCAATCCCTGCCCTGACAGAAAAGGGATGTAGAAATAAATCACTTTGAGCAGCTTGGTAAGTATTTCTGGGGTTTAATGTATCAGGGTATTTTGTATTTCTGGACTTACTTCTAATTGTGATAGCAAGTGAAGGTCATGCCATGTATCTGTTAGTGTGAATTTAATGCAGCTGTGTATAGCTGCCTACCTGCCCAGAGACCTGGTCTGTGCTTAGAGGGACTGCACTGCACTTTTCTCCTGCAACCTCATATGTGTTAAACATAATTAGACTATTCAAGGCCTATAAATCTTCTCCATGTCATTGGACAATTTACAGTCATCACAGAAAAAAGCCTGTAAATCCTGAAACCTCACATTTAAGTCATCATGAGAACCTAACCACATCCTTACATACTAAGCATAACAAAAAAGCTCTTGTGAAGGAAATGAGAAAAAAATGCACAGCTCAGATAAGGAGGCTCTGATTGAAACTACAAAAGAAAAAAAAAAGCTATATTTCTTTTTATGGCTGTCTACAGGTCTTATTTTACTTGATAATGGCAGCTACTTAGGACAAAAACCATTTTCCTGCATGTTTTTGCTACCCAGGTCTGGATATCTGGAACATGTATCAGGCAAAAAGCTGCCTGAAGCAATTTTCTATAGCAAAGAGAGAAAGTCAGGAGAAAAGTCAGGAGAAGCTCAGGGCAAGTCATCAGCTCTAGGGCATCAGCTCTATAATATGGCAGATCTTTACTGAGTCCTGTAGAAGATAAAATGCACAGACGCCTCCAGAATCTAGGAACAAAGCAGAAACAATATTGCATAGTGCAGGGGCACCACATGGAAGAGCAGGCACAGTATTGAAAGCTACAGACTCCTGACACTTGCAGTCAGCAGTGTGCTGGGAAAATGCTGCAGCTTTCCTGGCAAGGAAAGCCACAGGAAATGCAACCTCACAGGCTGAAGTAACATACAATTCCATAAACATTACTAAGTAGCTGACATGGAAAAATATATGTCTTTAAGACCTCTTTGTCTAATAAGAAGTACACTGCAGTATTATATGCCTTCTCTCTCTCTCTCCCAGAAACAGTTGCTGTGACATTTCCAGATCAAAACGTGTACTGAATCTTGATCACAACAATACAATCAGATTTGAGCTGACTTTCATTACAGTCAGAAAAAATGTTGAAAGATTTCACAGTACTACATCCACAGTCATCAAGAATCAGTGCGTACATTAGGAACAGACCCCTTATGGACAAGCATGATGCAATTTACTATGTGAAGTAAAAGTCTCTTCTTCATGACTGCTAAAGGAGAGAGGTAGGTGGGCCGTTAGCAAACTGCCTAATTGGCACAATAATCAGATATGTCAGTAAAAAATGACAAGGGTGAAATGGCAGTGAAGGAATGCAGACATCTATCTGCAAGCCACTCATCCTCAGCTTGCCTTCTACCCAAGGGAGAGAAACTGGCACCTCCTAGGGTGTGAGTCATCTCATGCTAGAACAGCCTGGTGAAGTAGGTCAGATGAATCACACCTTCAAAAAGCTTCTCTGTATTCATTGACTACACATGCCACTGGTTTAGATGGAGATGTCTAACAAGCCTGGTCATTGGCAATTAAGCTGAATAAATAACTCCTGGGAAATAGACAATATTAATAATGTTTATTTGCACACAAAGAAAATAGTCGTAGAACACACCTGGAGCTGAAAGACTTTCATTGTCATGCCATCACCATATAGGTTTTTATTAAATATATATTTTGCTTTTATCTATAAGTCAGTCACCACAACTCAACTTTTTACCTGATCACCATTAATATCAGGATCATGTGTCAGGTAAAAGAACTACTGCATGCAGAAGATAACTGATCCATTTACCCTGAGACACTACTAAGCCAGGAGATTTATTAAAGATCTTTTGATTACAAGTTGGTGCAAATATGTCCTAGCTACTTTTTGTGCCATTTTGAATACATAAGGTTCCATTTTGACTCTGTTGGTAATACGTTTTCCCCTTCCATTTATGAATCAACCTTTTATAAAAGTCCTCAATTGCAGGACTAGTTTGAAGAGATCTGCACCTCAGACACTGAAAGAAACATTGTTCAGGCGAAAAATCAGTATGAATAAAATGCTTGAAATGGTATGTAAATGTAAATATTAAGGGTCTGAATTAAGGCAGCACAGGAGTTTCTGACCTCTCCTGTTTTCATTTATTAACACTCAAAAGACAGTCATGTTGTTTAACACAAGGAAAAACGTGTAGCTTCCTAAGCAAACTGGGGAAAAAACAATCCCACCAGGCCTGAGCATCAGTAACTATCACAGCACTGAAACAATTGCTTTAGCAAGGGGACTGACTGATAACAGGAAAAAGTCCTCATCTCTGCAAACTGCATGCAGAGATGTCATACCTTACCTAGAGGTCTCAGAGATATTTACTGACACTAGAGATGGTGAAATCCAGCTTTCCACTTTTACTCAAAAGAAGAAAAAAGTGTGCATAAAGACTGCCTTGTTGTCGGTGTTATTCATCTTCCCCCAGCTAGGCATGCACCCATGTAAAACACTTGTTTTTCCCCCAAAGTGGTTTCCCAGCCCAGTGTACTGTGCTTGCCCTAGACACGTTTAATTCTCCCCATAGCAGGTGGTACGGGACTGTGTTTCAGATTTGTGATGAGAACTGTGTCGATGACACAGCGATGTTTTGGTTACTGTCGAGCATTGTTGGGTCAAGGCCTTTTCTGCTCCTCACGCCACCAGTAAGAGGGCTGGGGGTGCACAAGGAGTTGGGAGGGGACACGGCCAGGACAGCTGATCCCACTGACCAAAGGGATATCCCATACCATATCATGTCATATTCAGAAATAAAAACTAGGGTGTTGGGGCTTGCCAGGGCTGCTTTGCCTCGGGAAAGGCATTGTCCTCCTGGTGACCAGCACCTGGAGGTTTTTGCATCAGTTGCTTTTCTTGGGTTTCTTTCCTTTTTCTTGTTGCTTCTTTTTAGTTATTAAACTCTCTTTGTCTCAGCCTGCGAATTTTCTCTCTTTCACCCTTCCTTCTCTCCGCCATCCCACTGGTAGGAGAGGGAGCGAGTGGCTGTGTGGTGTGGAGCTGCCTACCGCGGCTAACCACGGCAGCGGGCCCTCTGTTCCTTTTCGGCTGACATTACTGATCCCTCTTCTTCGGGCTCCTCGTGCCACTCGCATCCCTGGGGGCAGCCCTGGCCGGGGCCCAGCGGAGCCAGCGGCGCTGCCGGCACAGCCGGGCGGCGCTGAGGGGCTGGGGCAGGCCGTGGGCCCAGGGCGCTCCCCTGCCCGCGGGCACAGCCGCCATTTTGCCGCAGGGAGGCGGCGGGAGCCCCCCGGGCGGTGCCGCTGGGAGCCTTGCTGCCGTGCCCGGCCTCGCCGCGTTCCCCGCCGGACTCACTGCTTCCTCCTCTCCCGCCCCAGCTCCAGCGCCAAGCGCTCCGGCTCCGCTGCCCACCGGCCGCCGCCTTCCCCCATTGCTGCCGCCGCCGCCGCCCGTCCCGCTCGCATTGCCCGCGTCGCCGGCGTTGCGCGGGGTGACGGCTGC
>VZTB01001714.1:531195-587396 GCA_013397245.1 Thryothorus ludovicianus
CGTCCCGTCCTGTCCCGTCCCCGTCCCGCATTTGACGGGCTGCTCTGCCCTCCGTCCAGCGAAATGCCCAACGAGTGGCTCGAGCGGCGCCAGAAACCGATGGGGGAAGGACGATACAGCTTTGGCCCAGTTAAGAGTTTTGGCTGTGTAGGTTGAACTGTATGCTGAGCTTTTCATGACCTACGGAAACACAAATGTGTACAGATGTTTTAAAACATTTCTTCTGGATGGGAAATAGGACGATTTTAAGTAGATGCTGTGACCCACAAGTGGAGGCAGGCACAGTGTGGTTGGAACCTTGCGTACGGCGTACCCAGCCCATCTTTTAACACGCTCGATAATTGTGATCTGTGCTATTCACAAATCAGTGTGTAAGACTCTAACTTGAGACAGAAGAGTTTAGAATATTCGGCTTTAATCATCATTACTGATCAAGTCAATGGTGTTGGTTAGTCAATATATATTGGAAAATAATTATCTTACATTGGTCTTACATTGATGCTTAAAAATGTTTGATGTTGTATTTTTCAAATAAGGAATTCCAGATCAATTAATGGGTTTCTTAAGGTAAATCTTTATGGAGTGAATTAATCAGACTATTGATGCAAGAGTGGCATCACCTCTGTCAGGTTCCCCCTATCATCTTCTCTGGCTGCTTCAGTGTCAGCTCTGGATATTTGTGTGACTCTTCAATGAGCTAGTAGAGCTCCTGAAACATTGAATACTTACATAAGGGAAAATCTTTAATGTTCACAGTTTCTGCTGGCTGGTGATCTGAAGTGGCTTACCAGCTGCACAGACTTGATGCAAGGGACAGGCTGAAAGTGGGAGTAATTAGTGCACTCTTAGATCAACTCACCATTTCACAATACTTAATACTCACTAGAGAAAATACCTGTTCACCTTCCCAGGAAGGGGGTGAACTTTACCCTTTACTGATAGATTATGAAAAAGGGTATGATTTTCTCAGTTCAAGTAATTCTGTTGCATGAGTAGCAAGCCAAATGTCATAGCCCAACCACTTGCTGGGTAACAGAGGCACTGCTTTAAAAATTTAAAACATGGGTTGTATATTACCATTACCTTAATATAGCATAAACCAGTACTGCCATCCACAAGTCAGTCCTGAAATGTCGTGAATTGTAATCCTAAAGTGGTAGAGTGTCATGTTGGAATTGCCCCATCTAATGCCTCACTGATACTGCAACAGCAGGGCATTAATCCAGTAAGATCTAATGAACAGTAGGATGGAGAGTGGGGAGCTTGATTCTAAGAAGAAAAAGTAATTTTAATTTCACTTGTCTGATATGTATTAGAGCAGGAGATGATTTTTGAGTCTCAAGTTGTAACTGATGCTATCAGCTAATCAGCAAATTATCATCTTTGGTGTGGGTTGAATACAGAATTTTCTGATATAATTTAATCAAGAAACAAATTTAGAAGAGTGCTGCACTGTAACTGCATTTAAATTTAGCTGCTCATTTTGTCTTCATGTTTTACTGAATGCTACCTTTTTAAGATTTATACTGAAAACACATTCCATAACAAACCAGTAATTTAAATAATGACTTGGACCTAGGTTAGCATTCATAACTGACTGAGTGTACTGATTATTTACAGCAAAGGTTTTAATCAGTAACCATTTTCCTTGTTACCAGTTCATGTGAACAACTGCTTCAAGATTAATGTAACCAGCCTGATGAATGGTTCTCAATGGGTGGGCACATTCAGAAAGCTCGGAAAGAGCCCTGGAATCAGAAGTCTGAGAACAGAGGGCACGGAGGAACTGAGGGCTGTATCCCCACCCACAGCATACTCTTTCTGCCCCAGAAGACTTTAAGTTGACCTCCTCTCAGGACACTTTCAGGTCTCACCCAGGGATTACCAGGTGTTCTAGCCAGGTCAGCTCTCAGGAGCTTATGTCACTGTGCACATAAGGGTGAGCCCAGCCCACACTGGCTGGGTTGGCACAGCACAGCAGGTCTAACTGGGTGCTTCACCTCATGGTTTGGGAACTGGAGTGAGAGAAAGGCAAGTGTCTTCTGGACTGAGGCTTTGTGTGAGTGTGTAAAACTTCAAACCATCAGTATTTTTAACAATCACAGTAGTAACATAGTGACACTTGCAACACATAAGAATTTTCCTCCATCTCTTTATTCCAAGTAAATTGGTTAAAATTAGGTATATGGATATTACTAAAGGCATTATCATTTAAGGCTTTTAATGGATTGAGACAAGTTAGGAAACTTGGTCACAACACAATGTGTTTTGAATACAGAATTTTATACTTAAGTGTGTATTTATGATATGTGAAGGCATTAAACACCTAGAGTTACTTAAAAGAAGAAAGACAGACCCATTACTGAAGGCATAAATTAATTTTTACAAAAAACTTATTTCTGTAGCACCAGTAACTCAGGTATGATGAATGGCTGTGTGGGCAAGGGGAAACTTGTGGATATTGTATATTTTGACTTTACCAAGGACTTTGATGTAGTCTCCCACAGTACTTTGATAGCTGAATTGGTGAATTCTAGATTGGGTAACTGGGTCACATAAGGCTGCTGGAAAATTGGCTGGGCCAATTTTACAGTAGTGATCAGCAGTATGACTGCTTGACTGTGGGATCAATACCTGAGCCAATGCCCTTAATTCCTCACTGACAACCTGTAAGACTGAGCAGCAGCTCAGCAAATTTGATGATGATGAGTTGAGAGGAGCAGTTAGTATGCAGGGGGAAGAGGGTGACCATTCACAGGCAGGTGTACAGCCTGGAGAAACTTAATGAAATTCAACAAAAATCAAGTGCAAAGCCCACTATCTGGCATGGGTAAAGGCCATGGATGAATACAGGAGCAGTGTCTAGAATGCAATGTTGTAGAAGCACAGGCTCCCTGGTGAGGAAGCTGCCATGAGCCAGCAACAGCTTACCGCAAACAAGACTGAAGGGCTCCTGGGCTGCCAGAGTAAGAGCATGGCCAGGAGCCTGAGGGAGATGGCTCTTCCACTCTGTTCAGCACATGCTGAAGTGGTTAGCTTTGACTCCCAAACAAGTCCCAAGGGCTGCAATAAGTCAGGAACTTGCCTTTGTACAGGCTGGAGAAGGCATAAGAAGAGCTTAGTGCTATAATAAGCTATGTAATATGGAAGTCTAAATAAGATGGAGAAGCCAAAGTTTCTTCTAGCATGCATGATGGAAGGATATGCAATAGAATGCACCTGCACATAAAAATGTTTGGCTTTGTATAAGTGGAAATATTGAGCAGAGTCAAGTTGGGCAAAGGTTACCCAGAGGGGCTGTGAAGTCTCCATCCTTGGAGATAATCACATGAGCAGAATTGGGGTAGAGTACTGTGCTCCAGGCTGGATGTGTTTTAAGCAGGAGGTGGATTACAGACCACGGGGACCTTGCAACCCTCACCATTCTATCGTAAGCTCGCCAGCACATCTTTTTGTTGTGGAAGGTAGGTTTACCATTTCTTTTTAAAGGATTATGGATTTATTCAGGGAACATTAAAAATAGGCTATTCCAAGTTGCTTTTAAACCAGCATTAAACAAACCAATCAAGTAACTCTTGGAATCTAGAGGAATGCATTGAAATACAGGAGTTTAGATTTGAGATATGAACTGTGGTTTATATCTACACAATTATGAAATTGCCAGATAGCAGTAGCTTAAAACAACTTAGAGATCATTGAAAGTAATCCTCTCAAGACAAGATCTGAGATCAATATTGTAGCAGAAAAGCTTGGAATAAATTTGGAAATAAGAATGCTTTAAGAAATCAGGGAGTAGTTCATGCACTACACAGCTTAGTAAAACTTCTAGGACTGCCATGTATCAAAAGATGTTTCCTGTTCAAAGAAACAAAACCAAGTTGTGAAGAGAAAGCCAACCTAAGATAGGAGGTTTGTGGAGCTTAATGTATAAAAGAGAGAGCTGACATAAGGCACTAAATGTGAGAAGGCTGTTGTGTATAGTAGAAGGAGGGAGGAGAAGCCTCTGGAGTTGGTACCCTGGGCCCAAGAAGTGGCAGGTGAAGCAAGGGAAGACCATGGATACATCACATTACAAACTGTAAGATGGGGTAGACATCACTCAAAAAATAGTTTTAATCCATTTTGAAAGACTAGATACACATAAAGAGAACAACAGCAGGTTGAGCAGGGCATCACTACTTGCCTGATACTGATGGCATTTAAATGTTGTTTATCCTCAGTGTGCTCCAGTGTGGTCTCTTGAAGACAGTAACACCTTGATCTTAACTGCTGTTTTAATATCACTTTTTGTTTTGATGGTTTATAGGCTAAACTAAAGGGTATGAGCTATATGCAAAAACCTTGAAATGGGAGGGAGAAAGAAGATACAAATACCTATATCCCTGACGTAAATACAGCTCATAGCAACAAAAACTGCTTTTGCTTTTGCTTTAGCAGTCTTTTAGTGGTTACACAAGCTGGCAAGGGGCAGACCATAGTAACAGAAATTGTTGGAGTGTATTTTAGATGGAACTTTTTAGTTTGAAATAGTTAAGCTCCTGTTTACGAGCTTGTTTATACTGTAGATGTACCCCAAGACTGCTATTTTATTACTTCTGAGGAAGTCCTCGTTTTCCCACTTATGGATCCACATAGTAGCTTCATACCATAAAAAGGTCAAGCACAGATTTTATCTTTATTTCCATAAATCAAAGTTACACTTTAAGTGGTTAGATCCTTCCTTTCACATTTCTTACCCTAAGCACACATCTGCAGTAGCTATGACAAAATATGCAACTATAGTCATTCTAACACTGTAGTTGTTACAGGATTTTTTCAACCTTCTACAAATATCACTTGCCAACAACAATTTATAGTTATTTTCTCCATCTACATGAAATGGAGATAAGTTGTAAGTTGTTGGCATTCTGTCTGTTGCAGGTCCAGCCAATATTAGAATGTGCAGCAGCTTTAAAACTCAATAGTAAAGTGTAAAATAAGTAGCAGTGTCAAAGCATCTCAAGGATTTAACATCTTGAGTTATTTTACACTGTGCTACAAACAGGATGACAAATCTGCACAGTAGTGTCTATTCTACACAACTATTCATTAAAAGGGCTTGTCTTCATAGTCTTTTTAAACACTTCGCACCCTTGTGCAACTATGAATTTAATGGAATAAAGATGATGACCATCAGAACTATTTGTTCAAACATCAGGAGTCTTCCATTAGGAGGTCATGATATATAATCTGAATCTTTCTGCTTTAGATGAAAAGTACAGAATGCATAGAATTTCCTAGTGCCCTCTAATAATTTCACAGAAAAATACTTTAATTTATGCAAAACCATACTTATCCTCTCTACAAAAAAACCTGAACTTCAAAGAATCTTTGTATATTCTTTATGGAGTCAAGTGGAAAATGCATTTTTCTAGATCTGTAAATACTCTCTTCTAGAATGGTATCTTTGGTTTACTCATATGCTGGATGAGGAAAAAAAAAAAAAGACTGAACAGGAATGACTACTTAATTACCTGAGAATCAGCTTTCATTTCTCCTAACATGAATTTTGGATAAGATCAGCTGTTTTGTAGGTAAAAAAAGAAATTCTCTACAAAATAATGAAACACAATGCTTATTTTAGTAGTGCATATTAAATAAAACAAGGCTTGATTAGTAAAACTAATTCTTAAAGATAGTTATAAAGCCAAAACTGGTAATTTTACTTATTCCAGAATTAGTAATCCTACTCTTTCTGTATCACCACCTTCTTTATAAATATAAAGTGTTACAAAAATATTCAGAATAGTATATCTATATTAATCTATTATTCCATATATTATTTTGAAAAAGTGCTTAAAGAGGCAAGTATATGAACTGCCAACTCATACCCTTCCAGTTGTCTAAAGCCCTGATCGAGTTGTTTAAACCCCTTGTTCAGTATAGAACAAGGAGATGACAACTTTCATTTTTCCTCCTACAAATGCTCTTCCTACTTTTGCATTCCTGTCAAAGTAAGTAACAGTTGCTTGAAAAGTACAGTGTGATGTATGTTCAATGGCAGATGAGCAATGTAGTTACTTATAAATAGGGAAGTTTTGTCTCTAATATAAGGCTTTGGGAAGTATACAATTGCTTTCATTTTTTACCCTTCTTCTCATTATCCAATACTTTATATTCATCTAGCACAGCATGGCCGGTTTCCTTTGCAGTTCTCTTTACAACAGATTTGATACCAATGTTTTCAATGTTAAATGCTGTAACACCAACATTGATTGCAGAATTCATAGCGTTGTCTGTAGCATGGCCAGCATCCTCTCCATACCTAAGGAAAGAAAGCAGTTTTGTGGATTTGTATACTTAGTATTTTCATCTTCACTGGAATTCTTTTGAGAGGAAAAATTCAGGCATTACCAAGAAAAAATAGTAACTATGGTGTCCAAATATCTAAAGAATAAAATTAAAATTTATGAAGCCATTTGAGTAAAGGCTGCTCCTCTATCAGATCAATTCCTCTTTGAAAATATCAATATGCTTCTACTCTTTTTCTTCAAGAACGCTTCCAGTCTCTCTTTTTTCCCCCTCTAATTTTGAAGAGTAAAAAATATATCTATAGAATGATAAGAAGGGAGGAGAGAAAAGTTTTGTGCAATAACTAAAGGTTCTTTTTCAGCTTAGTTCTTAGGTAATATTCCTACACCTCTATATAGAAAGCCAACTGTATCCTGGGCTGCATCCAAAGCAGCGTAGCCAGCAGGGTGAGGAGGGGATTCTGCCCCTCTACTCTGCTTTTGTGAGACCCATCCTGGAGTGCTGCATCATTACAAAACCCCAAAAGGCTCAAAAAACTATGCTGAGGATGCAATGAAAATTATGAAGAGATAAAAACGTTTGGTGTCTCCCATGGGCTTTGAGTCCAGCTTCTTTATTATGCCTTAGTGGGCAAGTTGGCCTGAGGCACCTCTATATTGGCAGTCTCAGACTAATGGCTCAATTGTGCACAGAGAGCACAATGAAGGAGGACAAGAGTACAGTGAGAGCAGTAACTCCAACTGTTCTGGGTAGCCAGACATTTCTCCAGAGAGCACTGCAGTCAGGCAAATCAGAGCAAAGGGAAGTATTTCTGGCAGCATCAGAATCCCAGCAGTCAGCAGAGTTACTTTTTCCTTGTGCTTGTTATGACCAGAGATTCTTTGAGGACCTCAAGATAAGGCTAGAGAAAAGCAAAGAATATCAAAGAATCCAAAAATCTATAATATATCAGTACAGCAGCCAGTGTGTGGCTGGAACTAACAATGAGACTGAAAAAAAAGAATTAGTGGGGTTTTTGTTTAGCCTTTAATTCTCTGATAGAGCAGCAGCCTTGAATCATCAACATCAGATTTGCAGCTCAGAGAATTAATCTCACAGCAGAAGTATTTGTCAGTTTGATTAGTCTGTCAATTTGATTATTTTCACCTCAAGAACATCATAAGCCAGCATAGTATCAGTAAAGTAACATCATTTAACATAGGATTGCAGCTTATCCAGTACAGTAAGACTAATAACTTCTTAATGTTTAATTTCTTTAGTTTTCCTGCCTGAATTGCATAATTTGTAACTCTTTTTTTAAATTGTGCATATATATACACTGCATCTGTTTAAATAGCTTTTAAAAAAGATAGCTGCATGGGACTTTGGCAGACATATTAGATCTGAAGCTGTTTTCACCTCATTCCAATCAACATGCATATGATGAGCATCTCTTTACAATTCCATCCACAAGGGTACCTGCAGCTATGATTTAGCCATTTTTTTTATTTGGAGACACTGATGGTGCTCCTTTAGCTTTGTTTCCATTAAGTGGAATTTAGCTCATTCACTGTATTTTGAGTGGCAGACATTTTTGTCACTGAAATACACAGTTTATACAAGAGAGATTATGTAAAATTTTGATATAATTATAAGGATAGATTTTAAAGATTACATATCAAATACTTTCAATCATATTGAAGTTAGCTGCAACAGGTAGTTACTTATTGTTTTGCACTCTTAGTGTCTGTTGTCTGCCGATCTCCATATTTCCTATATTTGTATCTAAAACAAAAACATTAATGTGAATTTATGTGAAATGAGTACCTGTACAATTTCTCCTGACATTCCTACTGCAAGCTAACATTAGCAATAAACCACAACTGACTAGAACTTTGCTATTTGGCCTCCTATTTGAAATGCATCACTACACAGCCTAGAATGTCAATCTGCTTAATACTGTATGCTGATGTTTATCTTGTTACCATTGGCTTGTAGCCTGTATGCATTTTCAGCAATCCTTTTAGTATCTCTTTTGCTACACTTATCACAATTCCATTTAAACTGCTTGCTTCTGCTTACTCTTCACTTTCTATTAAATCTACTGCCCTTTTTGTGAGGGGTGCATTTCATGTTTCAGTTATTTCAATACATTCCTTTATTCTCCACAGCATATTCCAGTACATGCATACAGCTTTCATCTTTTAATCATCTTAGTAACGTCATCTTAATCCCAAATGTTACTATCCTCTTCCCCCACTATCTTTTTCTAAGAACATCTCTATTGTGCAAGTTGAGGCTGTTCTATTATTGCTATATATGCCTTAAATTTCCTTACAAAATTTTCTTTTTTTTGTACTGCCTCACTTTAGCCAAACCTGCTGATAGAGGAAGTTCTTTCATTTTTCAAAAATTTAGCTAAATTTACATAAATTCAGGATTAGAGCTGAGAGGTTTATCCAGTAATTTTTTCATAATGATATTATACCACAGAGCAAAGATATAAATCTGAACATTATTTGTAAAACATCCTGAAGCTGTAATACTTCTACAAAGAACTAAAAAAATACTTCCCACAATCATTTGCTCATTTCAGATTTTTGCATACAGGAGATGCTCATTACTGTGCACTTACCACCTTATCACATGCTACTTAATTACAGCAAAGGAGGCATTTCAGTTAGCTTCCCTGCACTTTCATAGATTTTTTTTGACAGTATTCAGAGACAGTAAGAGTGTGGTGTAGAAGATTAAAACAATAAAAACATAACTTACTTGTATTTGACCGTTTTTACAGTCTCAGTTGAAACACTTTTAGCAATGCACTTCGCTGCACTTTCTAAACCTTGCCACACTGTTGAAAACCCTGAAGAAACAATCAGATTATTTGAGTTCATACCATTACAAATAAGCCATTAAAAAAAGCGTGAGGAATTTTTATTACCTTGAACTCCACTTGCTGCTACAACAAGAGCACCATCAAAAGTAGATTTGCCATCTTTATCTTTTTTTAGGGATTCTGGAACTAATTTGCTGCCATGCTTCTTCACGTGTGGAGCCAGCTCCTTTCCAACACAGCTCGCTATAGAACACACTCCTTCAACTACCATAAAACAATAGTATGAAGATTATTTAGTGACAACATAGAACGCCTTTCTTTAACAATTTTTACTCATAATTAACAAGAAGCTTCACTGAAGTCTTAAGTGATGCTTCTATTTAAATACACTTTTATGAAAGACAGACTTTAATCCTCATGTAAGTGCCCAACTAATACAGAGCAAGGTTTTTTTCAGGTTCTACATAGTTCCAAATCCTAAGAAACAAGGTTGACCTTGTTACTAAAAAGTGCCTTAAAAGACATACATATACATCTCACACTCAAATTTCAAGGAACTGTTTCCACTGCTTGGTTACCTCTAACTTGTAAAGAACAAGCTGCTGCTTTCCTGACTTGTCTTCTGTAGAAGTCTTTCTTACAATCATTCCAGCTCTTCAAAGTAGTTTTATAAGATCAGCACAATTTACTTTTAAACTTTGATGAGTCAATAGACAGTAAATATAAATGTTATATGCAAATAAATAGCAAAATGAAGAGAGCTGCTAGGATTGCTAGGCACCTCTGGATACCAGGCCATTTCTATTTTGATATTTATACATAGACTTGTTTCAGGTGTGCATGTTTAAAAATATGCACATACACGTTCTCTTGTGGTACTGTATGTTAGTACCCACTGAGAGCAGAGCTTTTAAAAAACATGGATATCAACTTAAAAAAAAGAGACAACGTTCTGAATTGTCTGAAACTCTGAAAAGCATATCAAACTTAAGACTATACAGACTATTCTTTTAGGAGAGAAAAGGATGCCTCAAGGCCAAGTAACATGCAGTAGTCTAAAGCACACCTCTTGCAGGAGATAACTAGGCACAAACTACTGAGCTCTGAATTTTATCAGGTCAATACCTCCACTAGTTTACTGGCTAGAGAAACCAGCTTGCATTTTACAAAGTTTTCATTATTTAAGACAAAAGTATTATATTCTACGAGATGGAAATGTTTACCTAAGAATTGGCTGACTTTCACAGCTCCTCCAGTAGCCTGTTTTGCTACATGAAGTCCCTTTGCTACAGTTGGGTTGACTTCCACAGGCTTTTCTTCTGGTTGAATGTGCTCTCGCAGTTTAGAAGCTCCTTTGTGAATAGCTTTACCCGTGTATTCTGCTCCTTTCATGAGGCCCCAGCTTACCCAAGATGCACCTTGAAGGCAAAAATTGTTTTTCTTAGTATGTACAATTTTAGGGACTGTGAGTCCTTCAACTCTCCCTCCTCTGCCTCCGCAAAACAAGAATGCTTAGAAACATTCCTGATTACAGTCTGCAATTATATTCTCCCCTGAATGGGCCAGCACAGAAGTCCTGCAGTAATTTCTGCACCTATACCACCACTTTTTACATTAATTTTATTTAACTTTAATACAGACAGCCCACATCCAAATGTCAGCCTAATACAGATACTCAGTTTTTTAAAGGGTATGCAAGCACCAGCTGAGTCAGAAGTGACAGAACCGCACATCTTAAGGCTATTAACACTCAAGAAAATATACAAACTCAACCCTCCAGCCCTCCTTGCAGATTCGTATTTATTACAATCAGCTGGTGATCATTAGTATATTCCAAAGGTTCTCTCACATGTTGATCTGAAGAAATCACAACAGATGCCTGCTGTAATACATGTTCATACAGGGGTAAAATTGTTTTGTCACAGTGGTTTGAATCTCAGCAGGTGATATTCTAAGGGTCAAATGAGGAGCCTAACTATTTACAACAAACAAACTCTTGGCAATGGACTTATATTCTGCATGGTTTTTATACAGCTCATCAAGGCATCCTTGAGAGGATCAACACTGGAACAAGTGAACAACTACTTCTGATCACTCAGCTTCTATCAACACCCATGCATTTAGGTGAAAATACTATTTAAATGTCACTCACATTGGTTTCTATTTAACACAGTCTCCTTTTTACAGCTGTACCTGACAAGATTCCATGGGCAACTTTCTCACTCCATTCTGGTAACTCTTTCTGACCTTCTGCTTCTTCAGGTTGTGGCTGGATATGTACAGTCTGAGGCAAGTTCACTGCATCACTAGAGGCTTCAGAAGGCTGACAAGTGAAAGCAAACATCTGAGCATCTACTTTGCAACATATTATCAGTATTTCCAGTTTAGATCATACACATCCATTATTAAATAATATTAAAGTTGTGCATGCCTTGGGTAAATGCACAGAAACTCAGGCTAAATTTAACACTCAATTTTTCCACAGAAATCCTAGACATCCAAAAAAGCTTATCAGACAGGTCAGCTTTTTTGTACACTTTTTTCATCCAGCTACAGTGAAAAGATTTGCTTGCTAATGCAGCAATATGGCCAAGTAGCTAAGCAGGGAAAATTTACACTACTAGTTCACCAACAAAACAGATAAGAGACTCTCCACCTCTCAGTTTTATCTTCTCAGACAGAAGTCAGCTCTGTTGTTATTCAGCACGGGAACTGCAGTCTTTGGTTAGAGAATCCAGCTGCACTAAAGGAATGCAGCTGTTGAGGTTGTTTTGTTCCTCATCCTTTCCTCCCAAATTCAAAAATAAAGGATTATTCATGCTGTGTGCTGTTGCTGCTTTTTCAGACTGGCACAGCCAAGGCAAACATCAAACAGTGCACAATACTGACCCTTATGTAAGGCTGGGTGGACAGGTTCTGTGTCACTTCATGTCAAACTCTACAGTTTGACATGAAGTAGATGTTAATCATTTAAATACAGCAACCACTACCACAGGCTGCTTAGTGTTTCTGAGATGTGTAACATCGCTTTACACAGTTCACAGACAATGTATAATTAAACTTTAATTACAGAAACCTAAAAAAATTTTAATAGGTTTAAATTTTTCTTAAGAGAACTTTTCCAATGTAAAAGTAAATAAACCCTCCAGAAATTTCAAAGATTGAAAACCCTGTTAGTTAGTGAAAGAAAGAAAAAACATTTTTGTTTAGTCTAGAAGAGCCTAAATGAAAGCATTTCTAGATTAAACCCATAGGCAGATCAGAATACACAATACAGAACAGTATTTGCTATTACAGGGAATTTTAAAATTCCCCTGAAATCACTGGATATAAAAGCAGGGTATTGTGCATAGCTGAATGTTGTAATAAAACCAATATTAGCAAGAAAAAGTAGATGAAACATAAGGAAGTTGTTCACCAGAAGGTGAACAATATATCACTGATATGTGCTACATCATCATTTACTGCTTGACAGCCATGTGAAATCTGCTGTTCAAGAAATGTCTTCAGCATGTGACCAAAACACTCTGAGGGCTGGGCAGGAGAAATTACCTCAATAAACAGCTTCTGGTAAAAATAATCAAACAGAAACTATTAAAAACCCCGAACTATGTTCCAGATGTAGTTTAGTTACACCACAGGTTGGGTCACTATATAGGAAACCAGTAAACCAGACTTCTAGATCTACACTAAGGAGCAAAAATGTCTAATTAGACAGGGAACTCAGTACTGTAATTAAATATAACATGAATAATTAAATAGAATTAGTTGATTATATCCTCATGTTTACTATGTAAAACAGACAAATTAAATGGCCATCAGACTAGGCTTTAGCATAATTGTGCTATATCACAGTTTTTAAAACTTCAGAAACATGCTGATTTGAAAAATGTGGCAGGCTGCAGTGCACTGAATTGGTGTTTGAGAACAAACCAAACAACAACAACGCAAAAAAGCCACCCAACAAAAAAATAACCACAGGACACAGCATACACAGCTGCTGTCAATCAAATCAGCAGTTCTAACATGCATTTCTGTGAGCTTTTTTTCTTTTTTAACTATAGGGTTTTACAATGTCCTGGGATTTACCTGGACTTTGTGGCCAGACCTCTGTTTAAATTTATCTTCAAAATGTGCTCTCTTAGTTCCTGGGAGCTCTGAAGGTAACCCTACTCTCTCATGGGATCCTGGCACCTGTGACATCGTATCAGGGAACATTAACAAAAACACAAAGTTTTAGGGAAATAAACTAGTAAGATACTCAATTTGAACTACTTCTACGCAGGAAAAATGACAGAATTTTATCCAGTGAGTCAATATCATGTAATTCTGTAAGTAAAAATTAGTGGCCTCATGTGCTAGTGAAATACCCTGCTGAACTCACCAGGATTGACACCATAAAAGAACTCCACCCTCACGGGATGCTCCAAACTGGTCCTTCACCATCACTGCACTCACATTTTGATGACTCAACAAAATTCTTGCATGAAAAGATTTAATCATGCTAAAATCTTTTAAGTAGTTATTGATTACTGCTCTTCCTGAAATGATGCTCCAGGGCTCTTACAGTAATATTTTCCACTTTGCTACAAATCACTGAATCTTATTGCATATTTGTTCGACTGGGTTTTTTTTTTTGTTTTCTCTCCCTGTCAATGTCTCACTGCAATAAGGCACCAAATTTATCTACTCTGAGACCCCACTGGAAGGCAGATGTTTGAGGTACTTACTATTTTCACAGATCTTCTCTGAGGCAGCTTAACATTTTTGAACTGTAAATACATTTGGGCACGAGATTCCAAGAATGGCATCACCAAAACTACACAAAGAGTTGTGTGCATGCATATATAAGGAAAAGCATGCCTTCTCCTGAACACATAATTTCATTTTGAGCCCTATGTTCTTTTTCAGAAAAATAGAGAAAATATAAAAATGGTCTCAAATTCCACATCACTTAAAATTTTGTATTTTAAAATTTCTGTTGTCTCATCTCATAGGACATACAGTTTCATTACAAAGCTGTTTTATGATGGCTGCTTTATCTATTTCTCACAGATTAGCTTACCAACCAAGATAAAAATCTGTCTTTTTACACAACTAAATGTAAATGGAAGAACATATTGATGATTTACACTTCTCCTTATTGTCTTGTAACAGACTGCCCAGAAATGTACCTGGATACGTAGGTCAGACATTTGTTTCAAGAGATCCTCAAACAGCTCTCTGTCAGCAGCTGGCAGTTCTGAAGACAGCACTACTCCCACGTAGGACCCTGGTATGTGGGACATTGTGTCAGGGAACATGTAGACCCCAGTATTGCAGCACAGAACAGGAGACTGGGTACACATCAGAGGATACAACCAGTCACAAACCTAGGAAAAACAAGTACATAGAATAAAAGGATGCTTTAAAAAAGAAAGATAGGCAGAACACACTGATACACACCATAAATTTGATTTTCCATAAAGTTTCTAGTGGAACCTTCTAGTGAAAGGCTCCCTGCTGATGGCAGGGTTGGAATTAAATTATCTTTATGGTCCTTTCCAACTCAAACTGTTTTATGATTTTATGATGAAAAATAAAAAGCCTTATACCATCTTGAAAAAAAGAAAAAACAATCCCCACATCATTCTTGAACTATGACTCTTGACTAGTTCTGACAGTCTAATATAGAGAAAATGCTGATTTTCACAGGACTAGAATTCAGGCTGGTACCCACTTAGCTGAGGTCTCATCTTGAGGCCCAGATGAAAAGAACTGCCTAATAAGTCAGGATTCACAGTGCCTGTCCCACTCTGGAGATCTCAGGACAGGTATGACAGGACAAACAGAAATGCACGGCTGTCACTGGCCTACTGTCAAATACTGCTAACATGAGTGGAGCTGAACCAGGAGACCCCAAATTAGGATCCAGCAGATCCCCAACAAGCAAATCTGAAAAAAGTACAAATGATGCATCTTTTTTTATTTGTAGTTCTGGGTCTGGATTAACATGGACTCTCAAATTTCCCGTTATCAGTGGTCATAACTGCAATACCTTATCACTAATTGAGAATGAAGTGTGTAGCACCCAACCTCCTGATTTTTTACAAGAGGTGAATCAAAATGTCTTCTCTATGGGATGAAAGAAGTCCATTATATGGAACAGAAAGACATGTTAAGTCAAGTCCTTTACATACTAGAATTCACCAGAACAGTGAGCACTTGAAAACCTTAGGAAGTCACAGAAGTGCTTTTTACAGAAAGAGTCATAGAAGCGTGCACTTACAAAAAACCATTTCTGCAACACCTGTAACATCCTTCATATTATCACAGGGATATTTAGGCTTAGAAGAGCAAGAACCTAAGAAGATTGCATGTTAGAGCTTTATGACAGTTCTTGAAATTTAAATTAAAGGAGAAAATTATTTTCCTGTTACCTGAAGAAACGCCGGTGGACGATTCCGAGCAGCTTCACTATCTGTATCCAAGAACTTCACGATGCGCAGATATCCAGGATATGAAGGAGCACTAACCTGCCCATCAGGAGTCACAAAAAATATCTGTACTCCTTGGGGAATCAAGATGAGCTCATCTGCATCCACTCCCAGGTTTTCCAGAGGAGGTGGCTGAGTACATTTGTTGTTGTAGTAGTCCTCACTGACAGAAGAAAACTCCCCAGAGTCTGTGCCGTAAGACACAGTAAAGTGGCCATTGGTAGCTTGAGGAGTATAGGCAGGAGGTGCTTCACTTGGCAGACAAAGAGGTTTTGCAGATGATGGACTCATAGCTGGAATGTGCCCCTGACTCACAGGTGCAACACTTCCATCTGCTGCAGGCGGCTGACTTGGTACAAATAGAGAGTTAGGGGGAGGGGGTCTTTCTGGCTTTTCTTTGGAAGGAATGGAGGGGTACAACTTGGGCACCCCAGGAGGGGTATCCATCATAGCAGATGCTTGTGCTGGCGGGGTGTTTTGCTCTAGACTGCCGAGTCGAGCACGAACATTTTGCAGGGTCTCCCTCATCTTCTGTTGCATTTGCCTGGCAGACTCCCACTGGGACCCTACACATGCTGGACCTTCTGATGGAATGCTAATTCCTCGGAGCAAGTGGTCAAGCCCTTGCTCATAGTAACTTCTTGCCTCTTCCTTCTGACCCAGTTCATCTGTGTTCAGTCCTTTATTGATAAAAAAAAAGGCTTTTCTGTACTCTTCATCAATGGCTTTAATATTTGCATCTTCTTGCATAACCAGATCCCGCAGCTGTTCCATTACTGCAAATTGGAATAAAAATCAATAAGAATATATATACAGAAAGTCAAACAACATTTACCCTAGAATAAAATGTTTTCTTAATGATAACCGTACTGCATGTATTAGCAGAAATCTATCTAGTTGCTTGGAACAGTGTCTGATGTACTATGATTATCTCCTAATAACATTCAGAGTCGGTTGAAGACAGCAAGGAATCTTTAACCATCAAATCTAGTTGCATCATAGATACTTATTTCTTAAAAGTTAAACATCAGAAGAACATGGACATGCCTGATGCTAAATTTTTCATCTTCAAGATCAGTAGCGAACAAGAGGAATAAACAAATAACTTTTAAAAAATCTTACTTTTCTAAAAACATCTCCAAGGTATTAAAAAATTCAGTTACCATTTTGTCTATTTAAATAAAGGCTGAACTTACAAACAGCACATTTCCATTTGAATAATTTAAAAGAAAACACTCAACAGATATCTTGATCAACTAACATCAACACACAGAACTGTGAAAACTTTGAACAGCTAAAGCTGTGCTTTACAAAATAAAAACGTGGAATTACTTATTTTCTTTACACTGTTTATAGAGCGAGAAAAGGCAATTGGTGTTTTACACTCTTTGCTCCCCTGGTGACAAAAATTGGAAGTACTAATATGTACAAAAGTTTGCAGGTTCTAGGTCTGTTTTGGAATGTATTCCTCAAACTGCTTCATGTATTTCAACTGAAGAGCAGAAAAAAATGCAGTAGGTTTGTCTGAATTCTGAAATGTGTTAAGTCATTGTCTGAACTGTACAGAGGTTGTTGGTCTTGGCCAAACACAAGAAATACAAATAATTAATTCCAATGAATTTATGTTTATCTTGGTTTTGGTTTTTTTTTGCTGGCAGCCTTGAGAGGCTTTGTTAATTCAGGAAAATCAGGCAATTATACCAGAAGAGAATAATGACTGTGAACAACAAAAATGGGATACTATATTAAATTAAAGAGCAGATCTTTTCAAGCAAAACCATGATTCTCTGCTGTAAGGCAGATGAAAGAAAGGAGACATCTGTCAATCACGATATTAAGCCACAGAAAGCATGAGGGTAAATAAAATCCAGAGTGCAAAGATAAAAATACTTTCATTACGTGGGCAGAAGCATTAGCACCACTGTACATGGCATTGGTGAGAATTCACACACTGAACCACACTCAAGGAAGCTGTGCCAGAAGAGGAAGAGGTGGGCAGTGATTTTTTTCCTCATGAATCAATCACTCTTCCCTAGAAAATTGTAGGTTTGGCTCACCAAGGCAATACAACAAAGGCTAAGAGACTGGATTAGTCTCTACAAGTACAATGGATGAAAGAAGAAAGTAAATCAGTAAAGAAAAAAAAAATATTAGGAAAGAAAAAAGAATTTAATTCAAACTTGTAATAAAATCCTGAATTAGTACCTATATTTAAGTTTACTTAATGTCTCTTCTTGTTTTAGATTATCAACAAACTGAAAAAATAATCTGGAAAATATCCTTCCTCTATTCGAATAAAAACAGAGAAACTTACAAAGTGCAGGTCATGAAAACATTTTTAAGAGGCATAGAATGCTGTGTTCTGCTCCCACACTCTTTATAATCAAAATGCAGACAGCATTTAGATAAGTGATGCATCTGCAGTCACACAACAGAAGTGCCAAGTAATCTGGGAGGCATCTGTTTTTATGATGCTACAGAATCCAATCTCAAGTAAAAGTCAAGATGGGTGCTTTCAGTACAATAACAAATACGTGGCTCAGAATACAACAGGGGTGGCGTGGGAAGGCAGCCCAGTGGAGTCAGCGGCAACCCAAGCCATCAGGTTCACTGGCAATCAAGTAATACATTTTGGGCTGGAGGAGATTTTTCTGATCGACTGCAGTCACTTGTTGCCAAGAGGCTCAGCATCTTTAAGCTGAAGAACACTGGCATAAGCCTGTGTTTACTAATCACCAAGGACATCACCTTTAGAAGTTAAAGTATGCTCCTGACCAGCACAACAGCAAACAATTAGAGTAAAAGCAAGTGAAAAGAGCTCCTTACAAGATTGTGAATATAGCTGGATCCTTGCAGCAAATAAACCTATTAACAGCTGAATCACATCACTGTGTGTCAACACTTGTATTTACTATTGAAAAATCCACTTTTCCTTTTAAGTAGGGTACAAAGATGAAAACCAATTTAACAGTAAAGACCTCTGATTTGAGAACTGTAGGTTCTTAAAACACAGAAAACATTTAGAAGACTGAGAAGGACAGACAAGTTTAATCTATCATCACCGTTTACTTCTCTATTAAGCAAAACGTGCTGGTTTGAGATTTTTAGTGCCTGTATCCCTAAGCCTGTATAAAGTCCTTTCTCAAGGCTTGAAGTAAATGATTTATTTGTGTGAACACAACTGCAATACAATAGTCCCCTTTGCTCCATGTTTATCGATTTGTTTTTCTTCTGGGTGAGGCTAATGCAAAGATAATTTACAGATTTCAAATAATTCTTTTGGTAGTGATTGTTGGCATATAACAAGAAGAGACATCAAGTAAAATCCTAACTGCATTTCAGCTTAATATTTAATTGATTTGCTCCTCACTGTATAGTTCTCATACTGACAGCAGCACTGTTCTTGCTAAAGCTCAGTCTTTACTGACAGTGGAAAAGGTCTGTAAGGAAATGGAGATGTCAGCACCATCAGTGTCCACACAGCACCGGTGCATGGCAGAGCTACAAAAGCTGGCTCAGGAACTCTGATTGTCAGAAACATCCCAAGCTTACAGTGCATGTGCAGCAGTTACCTCCAAATAATGCATTTGGTTGGCAGAGCACTTGGAAATGGAGGAAGGACTTCACAGTAGATTTCAAGCTAAACATGTGATAACTAAAAGTCAGCCCAAATAACTGAATTTCACTCATTCTTAGTAATTGATTAAAACTAATACAAAAGAATGGATGGTATTAAATAAGCTTATCTAATTGCCCCCAACACAAGAATAAATATTCTCTGAAAGAGAACATTTAAATAGCAGTCTGATCATATCAAAGGAATATCCTCATTCATTATTATTTTCAGTGTACAATCTTAATATAGCATTTAAGTGTCCTGCATGTTTTAACATTTATCTGTAATCCACTTCTGTACAATGCTGAATCTTATTTCCTCTGTTTTAAAGTTGTAATGAATAGAAAAATGTGTATTACTGAATATTTAGAGCACTGCAAGTCAACCTTTGTTCCTATGGCCTGTTGAGATCAGCCCAGATCTGTACCCTTTAGTGTTAATTAAGATTTAGAGGAACTTGTCTCAGAGAAAGCCCAGCCAAAACTGAGCTAAGAGCTAAAGGGCACTGTAGATAATCACAGCTCAGTCCAGCACGTGAACCCTTTTTCTTTTATTAGTCCAGATATACTCTGTGGTTTTAAGTGACTTGACCAAAGGTGGCTACAGTGCAACAATGAAACATGAGTTTAATTTGACATTGTAAGCTAACATCTCACCCATCCTTCCTCTGAAGCAGCAAAGCCCACTTCATTAAAAAGTTATTAACATAATATTAACAACAATGCAGGTCAATTGTGGATCTCACTGCTAGACTGTAAACATGAAGTCTAAGGCTTATTAAGAAGATTAAACAGCCTGACTGACAGAGGTAGGATACACTTGCCAACTCACTATTTTGAAGAATAGTAAGGGAGGAAAATGCAAACAAATCTTAAAAACTCCCAAACTAAAACACCCTTAATCCAAGAGTTCTTCCTTGTTAAATGTTTTTCTCTCAGCCACCAATTAAGAAGCACCATGCAAACACAACTGTTTAAGTCTTATTTCTGTATGAAAAGAGCAAGTAAGAAAGTATTAGTAACTTTCAAGAATTGAAAGAATTAAATGGTATCTAGAATATAAACTAATACAAGCCAGGTACTAGCTAATAAATTTACCTTTTTATGTTTTTAGCTTATTTAAATTTATATGTTTAAAGAAGCCTTTAAATTTTCCGAGAAGTGGTGGCCTACTCCTAGTTTTTAAGCAAAGAAAAAAAGTTTGCCAGGCTAGATAATATCACAGACTAGACAACACAAAGAGTTAGTGATATTAAAGTAATTCTTACTCTCAAAATTACCAAATACTTCTGTAAACTGCCATCTGATGTTTCAACCTACACCTTCTTCTCAGGCTGGTATCCTAGCACCTCCATTCACTCAGCCAGCACGTCTAATTTTCCTCATCTATTGCTGTTTTAAGATTGTTTCTGTCCGAATACGAGAGCTTCCTTCTTGACTCCGTGGTCTGCACCTCCATCACACGGTGCCACCACGGAGCGTTTGGGCTCCGGGTGTCCCTCCTCTGAGAGGGAAAGCAGAAGGACAGCGGGGCAGGAAGCGCCCTTCATTCCCGCAGCTCTGCTGCCCGGCACTGACCTTCTTCGCAGCACAGAACTACAGAGACATTGTACTAGCATTCCGAAACACTGTAAGATCATCATGGAAAATTCAGCGTTACGTAAGACTGCTATTTAATACTATTCCATTAGCTGCGTGTGCCTGCCGCTTTCTGATCACTACCAACGTTTCACCAGATTCAAGAAATTCGAAACTGTCTGACGCGAATACTTTAAAAACAAAGCAGCGAGACAAAATCAAAGGAGCAGCTTCCCGAAGTATTCTGACAAATAACCTCTCAAGACACTCAATACATTATTGACCACCTGGGTTATTTCAACCTGCCCAGATCACGGCCTTCCCCGCCGCTTCCTCCCACNGCGGCAGCGGGCGGGGCCGCAGGGCCGCGGCTCTGCCGTCAGCGGGGGCGGAGATTCGCATTAATTACGCTGAGCTATGCAGTTTACCCCGGTTTTGGTGCTATTTTTGTGGTTTTTCGCTTGTTTGCCTGGTTTCATTTTGAAGAGTTGCTTGCTTGTTTATATTAATTGTGGGGTTTTTTTTTTGGGTGGGGCTTGAGGGGCGGGGGTTGGAAGGCTACGCAGATTAACAATGGGGAGTTAGAAAGCAGCGCGTCTCATACAGTATCCCTAATTCAACGTCTTTTTTTTTTGTATTTTTTTTTAATGCTCTTGACGTTTGGGAGGAACAGAGGTCTGCACGTGGATTTCACTTCACTATAAATTAATTTCGCTGGAAACACAGAAGATGACTTCTCTTTTATCTTCTGGTTTCTGTGGCTCACACCACCATCTCGGATCAACACGTCAAACTAAAAAATAATGTATAGCCCCAGTGATACCATGTTGATTTTTTCCCGCTATTGTTTTTCAATAGCTGAGTGGCTTTGCCATTTGTAAGGAATTGAGTTAGTAATTTAAATCCATATATCTCTTCATCTTTTAATAAGAATCTATAACTCTAATTAGCTATGCATGTGTGTACAAAAGCACATATACTCAAATTCTAGTTATGGAGTTGGTATGAATATCCAAAAAATTGAAAAATAAAGCCAAAAAGCTATAATTCTGGAGTCTCCTCCTTCATGTCACATCTTCACGTTTCATTTTGACTGTTATTTTAGTTGTGGTAAAGAGGCAGGGTGCACTGATGAAGTCTGTGTTTCCAAAAGCGACTGTCTCCAGGTGAGACTTACTTACCAGCCTGGGCAAGCTGGAGCTGACTGCTGCCCTAAGTGCTGGGCAGCGGGAGGGGGGAACTGCATTTGTGCACTAGTGCTATGAAAAAACAAAAGAAAAGTGATCTCATTAAACATCCAGCACTTGCCTTAGAACATGAACACCTGTATTCTCAGTCAAACTTCCAGCTTCTCAGTGAAACAGCTGCTCAAATTGGATATAATCCGGCAGTTTATTACTGATTTGCAGCTTTGGTAATCAGTGCTCAATATCTTCTGCAGCTTGACTTCCAAGTGGAAAATTTCTAGCCTGATTAAATCTAGTAAAGGTGCATTCCATGGTGCATGACCTGTTCTAGCTCTTCCAGAACTTGCTGGGTTCCAGACCTGTTAAGGCTCACTAACTTGCTTTCTCAGGTACTGTGTGTGTATACTGACTGTGACTCAACCTTTAACACACTCAGAACCACAGACCATAAGAAATTCATAGTAAATATGGACTTTAGGTAGTGGCAGCCCTGTCCAGCACTGCCTTTGGCAGATGGGTTTACCTCTTAGCTTCATTTAGCTCCAACGTATTTCTGGAAATCTGTCACACATTGTGGCTTCTAGCATAACATTTTTCTAGGAATTCTGTGTTACAAACTTTTCACATGCCAACTCTTCAGTCCTTTTCCTACTGACAAGAAACAGAGAGCAACCTGAAAGAGAGAAATAGTCCACAAATCAGGGAGAATTCCTCTTTCTGAACAGCAGTGATGATGTGAGATAAGCTGTCCACAAGTCAGGGAGGGTTCCTCTTTCCAAACAGCAGTGAGGACAATATTTGTACATGAAGCAGTGTTTAGACAGATGAGCATTTGGTGGAGAGGGCCCTAAACATTTCTTTAAACAGATGGTAGGTTGTGCTCAGGTAACCAGATGTCACTGGATTATGCTATGCACGTATATTCACAGCTTACAAGGAAACAAAAAATGTTTTCATAACAAAAAGTTACACTCTCTTTTGAAGCAGGGCTGCAAGACACTAGAAGTTTTTAAGTTTTTTAACCATGCAGGGAGTACCTTTGCCAACATTCATTTGTGGGAGCAGACCTTGTGAGGTCCAGAAGTTAATGGGGGTCACAGCACTGTCAGAAGTGTGGGAGGGATGAGCTGGACAGCTGAGTACCAAGGCTGTGCTCTGAGCTGTTACAGGAACACATGGGCTCATGTGCCCTGACAACCTTTCCTTCCGCCAGACGCTGCTCTGCTGTATCACCCCTCACCTCACAGTTTGTATCTGCTGTGAATTTACTTTTGCTTTAAGTCAGAATTAGACTGAGGGTTGAATTGCTATCACATTTTCCCTCCTACACCTATAGCAATAAACTGCTTTTGCCTCACCTGAATCTGCACATTTTAAGCTGTGTGGTTTTTTCTGCAAGTCTCCAACATCATTTGTAGATGCTAATTCTGCTTATGGTAAGCTACAACTTTAGTGATTTCAATCTTAACATCCACTATGGGTTTGCTTAATTTTTGTTTGTACTTTCATAAAAATGATTTTCCCAAATACTACCTTTTTATGCTTTAATAACATAAAGTTCTAGGTAAGCTAGGCAATATCTGTGAATGTATCTGTATTAAGGTATATAGGCATGTGTATATGTATATATAGGCAAGCTATTTAAACATCACAAACAGTAAAATCATTGAGGGATCTCAAGTTGATCTGGAAATGCTAACAAACCTGGGGGAGTGAGGCTATGAGTAAAAATGATGTGAGAATTCTCCCAAACCACTTAGTTGTATGCAAATAAATTTCATTGACTCATGCCAAATGCCAGTACAGCTGTAACCTGGTTACACATCCGATGGGAATCAGGCTGCATAGACAGAGTGCTTTTAGTCACCAGCCCCTGAATCACTGATGGAAGCACCATAAATCACTCCTGTGTGGGTACAACTGAAAATGTAGTTATTCCATAGCTCCTAACCATAGTAAAAACGTTTGTGGTAGATGAATAGATGATTATTACCTTTTTCCTGACTTCAAACTCCATAATCATTTACAGAAAAATTATCCTGAGGCCAAGCAAGGAAACAGCAATAACAGCTGTCTGACAAAGTTAATGTAACACCTTTTTAAAATTGTGTCAGCCACTGACCTCAGACTGAACTGACACTTTGCAAAGGTGCAAGAACACACCTTCAGCATCTCTGTGCAGTGTTGACAGCCTTGAGCTACAAGCAGGGATAATGCACTTAGAGCAGGCGAGTATGAAACCTCTGGAAAAGCACCTACTTCCTGAGACAATCCCATCTGGGATGGCCAGTCCCAAAGGGTGGTGGAATAACCTGGCTGTTACCAGTACAGCCCTAGGAAAAAGAAGGTTGTAATTCAAAGAAACAGACTGGGGTCCAGACAGCATCTGTGCACTGCATTTGGCTGTATGCCAGCTTGCTGCCATCTTGTACAAGGTTTTCCGCTGCCTTTTGCTGGGAGCAATTATTTGCAAGTGTGCAATCACTAAATGTTGTCTTCCCAGTTGCTGAATTATTGTATTGGACCTACAGAGCAAGCACTGAAAACCAAGACCATTTTATGGGACCCCAGATTTAACATTTCCAACTGTCAGAGATACTACAAACGTGGTCCTCAAGTTCAGCCTAAGAAAAATGTTTCTGGAAAGGGATCAAAGTCCTCTTGGGGGTTCTGCTAATGGGGATAGCAATGGGAGAATGAGAAAGACAGATGATGGACCAACTTATGTTGACTGGGAGTTCAGTTTGTTTATTCAGCAATACATAAAATGAGTTGCCAAAAATGGTCAGAAGAGAAAATACCAGGGAAATATCTGGATTTGTAAAGACTAGTTGTAACAAAGCTCCACAGCAAAGCTGGGCAACACAAAACTCAAGTTATTCACACATGTTGATACAATATTGGGATGCTGGTTGTTCAGTTCAGAGGAAGAATAAATTCAAATGCTGATGGAGTGACTATTCCATCATGCCCCCTTTGTGGCACTTGGAATAGTGGATACTTTATTAGATAGCAGCTTCATGTTTTCCGGAATGATTTGACATACTGTCAGACTGCAGTAAGCAGCAGCGGTGTTGAAATATATTTCTTTCAGCACCAAAGTTGGAAAAGTATGCTGCTGTGAAAAGAGAGACTATTGAGAGGCACTTTGCACTTCGTAAGTACAGGAGTGAAATTGTATACAGCTAATAAATAGTACTGAATTATGAAATTTATCCTGGGTTTCTTGGTTGCTGTTTTACAGGTTTTTTGAACGAGATAGAAGGCTACACAGAAGATTAAAGAAGCAAGATTGAAAGTGCAGAGTTAGAAAGCAGTGTATCTCATACTTAAATATATTTTTATATAATAAATATATTTTATATAATAAAATTAAAATAAATATTTAAATAATTTTTTTAATACTCTTGATGTTTAGGAGAAACAAAAGTCTGCATATTGATAACACTTCATAATTTATTTTCTCTGGGAACATGAAAGGTAGCTTCTCCTCTGTCTTCTGGTTTCTGTGGCTCGCGCCACCATCAAGCACTAATATGTCAAACTGAAAACAAATGTATACCACCAGTAAAATCAAGTATTGTTTCTTCCATGTTATTCAATGTCCAAATGGCTTCACCTTTGTGATAAATTGAGTTAGTAATTTGATTGCATGTAGTCACTTTGTCTTTTAATGAGACTCTGTAATTCTATTTAGCTATATGTGTGTGTGTACAAAAGCACATGAACTCAAACTTTACAGTGTGCTATTCCAAAATTAGATTGACAGATATAGTGTGATATACTGTATGTAAGAAAAAATTTCATCCAGATTTTGCTATAGATGATGTGGGGAAACATCTGATTTCCTAATGATTTAGATGAGGCAATCTGTGACCCTGTCCATGGAAGATCTGAGTCATCTTCTTGTAGTCTCAGCTCTTCACAATTTGAAATCGAGACCAGTCTCCTGTTGCTTAAATTAGAATGGATCTGAGTGCTGTTATTTTGTAAATAACAACATGTTTTATTGCATCTTCCTTTGATTAACCTGGTATTGGCCAGTTTTTAGACTAGGGAATTCCATGAACTGATCCTATGCAGGGATATTTGTCATATTTTGTGTCCTATTTGGCATGGTTATATGAAATACTACATTAAAAACAACTGCTTAGTAGATTTCCTCTCCTCTTATGTTTAAGATATGTCTGTCCTGGGATAAATTTCACAATCTATTTGAAGTCCCACTGTGTGCTAGATGAAGTAATTATTTTTTTTCCTCAGGTGGGTAGTGGATAGCTTTCCCAACAGCTTAGTACTTAGAGACTGTGTGTTTAACTACGTGGCATATCTGTCCTGTAATGACATCCGTTTTCCCCACCTAGGAAAAAAAATTGAAGTAGTCATATATCTCTATTTGTTTTGAAATACAAGCTCCTTAAATTGATGGGCAGGAGTTCAACCAGAGTGATTGTAGTTATCCACTGAGTGAACTCAAACAGCATTTGGCTCTGCCTAACTCTGTATATAATGCTCTGGATGAAATGTGAAAATCAGTTCTGCTTCCCAAGTATAGGTGCTGAGACCACCCATGGCCTTCTCAGTATCAGGACGAGTCCTGTGCATGTCTTCTGTCTCTGGGTTCTTTGGTTACCCAAAGAGATGTTCAGTGGGATGCTTGGTGGATCAACATCTTGAGCATGGAATGATATTCATCCCAAAGTGCCTCCATATGCCCACAGCAGAACTCAAACAGTACTGTGAGAATACTGAGGGTTCAGCTGACACTATGTAAACACTTCCAAACAGTTTATGGATCAAACATAACAAAATGGATATTTCTTAAACAAAGTGTTCTATAGAACTGCTGGTCTTTGGTAAATAAATCTTGAACTGGAAAATGGATCTAGACTTCACTTTATATATATGTGATTTTTAACTTTATTATTAATTGCTTTTATCTGAAGGCCTGAGTAAACCTTTGAAAAATAAAATCCTACATTTGTAAAATATGTCACTCACAAGGCCTGTTCACCATCAGATGCAATAATTTTAACCTTGCTGTTCTTATCCTTTCAGTTTGCTGCCAAAATAGTATTTCATGATACTATATAATTTCTTTTTAATAATGAATGCTGCAGTCAACTGTCTTAATTGACAGAAGTGCAATTGGGATTTTTGTGTCTCTATTCTGCTCTATTCCCAACTGAAACTGAAAATGTTTGTGTTCAGCAGAACTGGACTAGAGATATGCTGATACTGTATAGCTAGATGGCAGCATTCACATTGCTTTGAGAAAAACTACAGTTATTTGTATGATTTGGCTGCTCTGTTACAGTTAAATGGCATAGTTCCATTCTGAAATATGCTGCTTGAGAATGTCTGAATAACTGACACACCTGAAAATCTGACCATTTAATTTAGGTGTCTAAATTGGAGGTTTCTACTTGGCCCTACAGATAATGAGCATGATATGTGGTACTTACCTATTTATCTAAAAGGATAAAAAATCTGATTAAGTGTATACATCTTTTGAAACAGGCTAACGTTTAGCCTGAAATCAGGCTTTGCTTTATCTTATACAAGATTCCATTTATGTGAGAATTTTGTATCGTGAAACTGTACCATGAAACAACCTACAAGCTTGTTTGGATGATATAGAACAAAATACTTATTCAACAAAGTCTTTCTGAATGCCCAACAAGCTCCTCCTATCATCTATCCCAAGCTTTACCAACCTCCTCAAGTACAACCCACCATCTCTTTCCTTGGCCTGTAAAAGGACAAGGATACCTTTCAGAACATTAGCCCTTTTTTCTCCCTACTCGTTGAAAATGTTTATTTGTCTAGTCCAGGCTACTACACACACGAGCATCCTGTCCCTAACATGTCAGCCCACATGAAGGTGAGCCTTGGAAGACACAGGACAGGGAGCTTGGGGCCTGCTGGCACACACCGTCTGAGACACGAACAGAGCACTCCACTGTGAGTAAAGTTTTGGCTGTCTCCACCATGTCCTTTCAGCTTTCTGAAGGATGACCTGAGCCCTGAGGCTCATTTGCTAAAAGCCTGCTTTGCAATTATAAGCAGCTTTGGATGCCCAATGCTCTGTTAGAAACAGACTTTGATTGCCCTCAGCTGAAGACCAGAATGAGTTGCAAAGGGCTGAGTGGACAGACGAGTAAGAGCAGGGAGATGGGTATTATGGGTGGTAAGAAGGAGGCAAAACAGGCGGTTCTGTGAAGCACAGACAGTACTTTGTAAATCTAAGTTAAAGCTTTGATACCATTTCCCACAGCATTCTCCTGGAGAAACTGGCTGCTCATGGTTTGGACAGGTGCACTCTTCACTGGGTAAGAAACTGTCCAGCTGTTTGGGCCCAGAAAGTGGTGGTGAGTGGAGCTACATCCAGCTGGCAGCCGGTCACTGATGGTGCTCCCCAGGGCTCAGTACGTTAGCAATGATCTGGAGAAGGAGATGCAGGGCCCCTCAGTCAGTTTGCAGATGACACTAAATCAGACAGGGTTGTGGATCTGCTGGAGGGCAGGAAGGCTCTGCAGAGGGACCTGGGCAGAATGGATCAAAGGGCTGAGGCCAATTGTGTGAGGTTCAACAAGGCAAAGTGCTGGGTGCTGCACTTAGGTCACAACAATCCCAAGCTGGAAGAAGGAACCTTTAGGATAATGCCGATCTAGAGGGAAAAGAAGATCCTGGCATTGTCTTTTCTGGTAAGCTGTTGCTGTGGCCTCAGCAGTCAAAACAAGACTGAGTTTATCTCTGCTACTGCAGTTCAATTATTTATGTATTTCAGCTAACTGTCCTTGGAGAAGATATTGAAAGATTGGAAGAACCTTTTCTGCTGCTCTCTGTACATTTTTATCTCTTGTTTGTGGACTAAACTGCAGAAAAGAAAGTAGAATAACTATGTAATGTACAGAGATGTGAGCCTGAAATGAAGAAATACTGCAATGAAAAATCAGACTTTGTTCAGTGTCTGTACTGCAGGCTATAGGACAGCAGAGAGATGTTTACACCTATTTTCAATATTTTTGCATAACTGAAGGTTTTACTTGTAGGCATGTCCACTTGAAGTCATACTATAAAATGTAAGCATGATTTCATTAGCTAAAATGCACCATTAGGTTTCCATTCAGTAATTCTGGATTCACAGCCTTGTTTTGACTGCATTACTTGCTAACCCGTAGATTAAAATAGTCCTGAACTTTCTTGATTTCTGTAAATTCAATGCCTATGCTTTTTATTTTAGGAGAAAGTTTTTATATTTACCAGTTTGATAGACAAAAATTGACATCAGAAATTGACATAAAACTCCAAAGTTTCTTCAAATGGGTAATATCAAGTAAAGGTCAGCAAACCTCATAATGAAAAGTTATATAATATGGAACAATGGTCAATAGTTCATTAAATCTAATCATCAGAAGCTGTAAAAGCTGAATGAAAAAAGGCATCTGAAAGTTCACAGCTCTTTTATCAATACTTAGATAGGAAACTCAGTGGGAAGCCTTGACCTTGAATGTAGAGGTAAACATGCTAGGTAATACATTAGTTTGCAGTATGATTGAATTTCTTTTTAAATTTGCCAAAACATAGAGAAAAATGAGACCACAATGACACAGACACCTAAGTACCTTTAAAATGCAGTGGACTGACCTGCTGTAAATTTGGATTTTGTCCAAGTGTCTGGAGAATTTGTGACCTGTTAACCTTTCTGTTTACGCTAATTCCTCTTTCCTAGGTTAGAAAGCTGCATCCTTTACCCAGACACCCCTCATGGTTATTCCAGCTTGGATATTACAGTATTTAAATACCTGAAGTGTATATGAAAGTTGAACTTTAAACAAAAGCTTTATTATTGTCTTTATTTACTTCCTTAGGTAAACTGCCTAACAAGTGTTGGCAATCTGGTCCACTGTATAAGTAAGCTACAGTAAAATGACTGTTTTCTTCATTGAATCTTGTTGAATGAAGGAGAAATATGTTTTAAATTTAGTGGACATGAAACTCTCCTGAAATGAAATTGGTAATTTTTACTTTTATTGAATTTATATTAAACTTCAGAATTATTGTAATTGAAGTATTCAATATCCACCTTTTTTATAAAGGGATTACAAGGAAAACCCTTCTGGGGCTAATTTAAAACAAGCAAGTCCCAATAACTATCGCTGAGAACTCTTTAACCTACAAGATAAAGTATATGCATGATATTGAAATGCAAGTAACAGGGTAATATCTCAGTGATATGTCTCATCAAAATTACATTTTAATGAGTTTTATAGTCTATTCCCTCAGTGCCTGAGACATTATTATATTCCAGAATGATTATTTTATTACCTTAAATATTGTTTATTTAATAAAATATTTAAGAAAACATAATATGCAGCTTAATTAAAGCTAGGGGTTTTTTTATGTGCCTCATCTCAATGAATGTTATTAAGAAATTAACCTGGCTTGAAGTCTGTACCTGTAGGACCAAGACATCCTTTCACTTTCCCTCTTGCGGACCAAATGAACTAATTGTCACTTCACCCCTTTGAATACTCAGGAATTCATGCTGTTTGCATACCAGTGAAATGCAGAAAGGGCAAGGGCATAATGACCTTAACAGTCAAATCATCCTAGTTTAGAAACCAACCAAACAAAAACAACATATGAAGAACTGTTTCTTTTTCTTTCATTTGACAGTTGTTTTAATGCCTTTTATGCCATTGAAGGAGGGTTCCTGTCCTCTGCAGACCTGGTGGGATGACAAACTGCAGCATGGAGCTGAGACATTTGCTGAAATAGCCTGGCTGCCAGAGCAAATGCAGCACCCCCAACAGCACCCTAAGGACCTAAAATAGACCCTCTAGGCTGTTTCTGTGGTGTGCAGCAGAGTTCATTTCTTCTGTTTGCATAAGCTAGCAAGAAGCAATAGGACATGGATCTCTGCAGAACTGAGGGGCTGAGAGAAAGGCACACGTCTGTGCACAGGGAGGCACCTGCATTTGGGGAGGGTGGCTTGCATCATCCAGGAGAAGAATTCTGCACAGTACCAGTACAGCACCTCACAGTGGTGGGTAAACTAGCTTTCCTTACAATATGCCATGTTCCTCTTGGACTCTTCAAATGCTTACTTTGTTCTAAGTTAAAGAAAATGTGGTTTTGAAGATACTCACTCTCTATGACTTGTTTTTACTTGTAAAATGCTTTAAATTCAATACTTATTTACTCAAGTGGAACTTTTTACACTGTTCTTGTCAATTGCATATATTTTGTAAGTATTTTCAAGAGCTGCCTGAGTAAAAAAATAGATATCCAGGAGCAGAATATTTGTTCTCCTGACATTAAAGATGGGTAGTTAAGTTCTTTATACAGTTTTCTTGTTTTCTTTGAAGCCTTTACAAAAAACAAAAAGAAAAGTTCCTGTATACTTTTTTGTCTGGTAGGCATGAAAAAGTCAGTACATTAAAAATACTTTTGGAATTAAATTAAGGAGCCAATTGTAACCTATTTTTGAGTTAATCTTTAAACTGAATTCTTTTTTAACAGGACTATACACATTAGAGACCAGTCAACTTCTTGTTCTTTGTCTAGTTTGAAAAACTTAAAAAGGACTTAGAGCCCCTCTGAAACCTAACACTCTCATTTTCCTGTATTAGATCTTTCTGTCTCAACTTTTGCACTTACAGTAAAAGCAACATTTTCTACAAATCAGCTATTGCCTTGCCATTAACTTTTCCCTTCTGGAAAAGATTATAGACAAAAAGATCTCAGAGATTAAAAATGAGTAATAACAAAAAGAAACTTCATGCAAAGCAACAAGTGTGGGAGATACCACATTTCCCTAAATACATGCATGGACTGCTCCCTCCTAAAAAACATACTTGCCTCTTGTAACTTTACTGAAAATAATTCTATTCACTTCTTAGCCAGCACTGACTATGTTACCCCATTTAGTAGCACCTGATGTTAAGATCAGTGCATGGTCGCTGGTGATAGTCTATATTAAATGAATTCAAATAGGGGTATAACAAGACTCTGACATTACCATAAAGACTTGAACCAAAATTTTAAAGAGTCTGATGGACCAAGAGGAGTTAACATGAACCTGCTAGCAGGCTGACATCATATAAAAGGAAGAAACAAAAGACAATGTATGACTGAAGTAATACAATAGAGGTATGGGAAACTGAAGTTTTACTAGCAGTTCAGTGATAATCAGGACATTGCACTACCTGTGCTGATGTAAGGGCTCTGGAGGGGAGAAGAGCCCACTCCAGCCTAGTGCTTATGTACTCTTTCTGACTGTAAAGCAGAAAAACTTGATGAGGTAATGGGAAGGTTTATATAATTAAGAGCAATGGGCCAACAACTGTTCATTGTCAACCTGGGTCAATCTAAAGCATCTCAGGCAGCCATGTGGTATAGTTAAACCAAACTTGGCAATTCTGCTGAAAATACATCAAACCAAAGTTGATTCAGGAATTCCTTGAACAAATTTTGTCATTAACTGCAAAAAAACCTAGCTAATCATCTTACAATAGTACACTGTTTAAGCCTGAACCCATAATTGATAGATTTACTTTGTGGACACATTCTTGAAACAAACATTCTACTTTGTAAATATAGAGTAAATGTATAGAACTTTATGAATAAAATATTTGTTAGCAAAAAAATTTAATACAGTCCTCAGAATCATCAGGATAATCTCACCACTTTCCCACTCTTACAGGCACTTACTTCTGTTGCTGTTGCCATGTGTGTTCTTGGAGTACAAAGCACAGTGCAGGGCTTGCAGCTGGCAGTGCCAGCCCGAGCAAATTATCACTTTGTGCAGTAGCCCTTTCCTGAGGAGCAGCATTGGCTGCAGTTGGTGAGGGCCAGGAGCTCTGAAACTGGAAGCAGAAAAGAACAAATGTCCAAGGCCGTGCTCATGTCTTGTGATTCACTTTCTGCAGAGCCCGGGAAGTGTCTCCCAGTGAGACAGGTACAATACACAGGCCTTCTGTGAAGCACTTGAAAACTGAAATGTTTTCAGTCTCCAGACAGAAAGAAGAAGGGCCACCAAGCTGTATTGTCACATAATAATGTATTGTAAAGTCCAGAATTGGTGGGGAGGCACAGGCAGGCACTCAGCACTGCTTCCTTGTCAAAGCAGCTGCATTTATTGCACAAGTGGCAGTCAGGATCAATAATTTGTAAAACTGCAGGAAGGTGTGTCTGCTGTAACAGCTGTAAATCTGCAGGAATGATGCCCAGGTGATGTGGGGTGCCAGCTGTGCTGGGAATAGCTGGGGTGGCATTGAGGGGATTGAGTAGGCAGTGGTGGCAGCTGTGAGAGTGCTGGGTGGCATTGAGGGGTAATGGGGGAGCCCCAGACAGGCAGACAAGGACAGGGACAAGGACAGGGAGGGTCCAGCCCAGCTTGGTGAGTGAGAGCACATGAGGCTGTGTGTGAGATCTGGGGCAGGCGTGTGCTGTGGGAGCTCCTGCAACAGCAACTGAAAGCTGACAAACTGCATCTTGCTTCACCCCTGCCAAGACCTAAAGAGCTAAAAAGTTCATGTCCCCATGGTACATCCTGTCACTCGTTTTTCAAGTTTTCTGATACACTTTCTAACTTGATGTTCTTCATAATTTATCACTCTTTCTTACACATGGGTGTTATCATTAGAAGTATGTTTTTGTTATAAGTTATTTACATACTTTCTCTTAATGTGAAAAACAACTGATGAACAGTTGTCTTAACTAATGGGATGGGAGAGATGTCAACCTTCTTTTTTAATCCTTTGTGTAAAAATACTATAAATTTAAAGTCAGATGTTTTAATAAATAAGTTTTAACCTTCTGATGAGAAAGTGTGTCCATGTGTGTCCTTGCGTGTCCCACAGCTACAACATCCCACTGCCCTGGGGGGTGCAGCTGCCTACACTGACCCTGCAGATTTGATGTAAGCAGCTAGTCCTCTGTATCAGCTGGAGAAGCTGATTTTCACAGCTCATCCTTTATCTGCAGAATCACTTGAGCTCTTCCTCAGAGATGGCTGAGTTGCTATGATTCCTTTGTCTGGTGTATGCAGTTAATTAAAATCTCTGGGTGCAAAACTTTTTTGAATGAAGTGTCCTAAATAAGTATGTTATTATCATTGCCAAAATGATTTTGAAACCCTGCTTATCTCCATATTCTTTTTCCTAGTTTGGTTCCTTTGGAAAAAGGCATAAAAATAATGAATAATGTGATGATACTATCTTTTCTATTGCTTTAGTTTTCTAGATGTGCCAGTATTATCTGTTTGAGCAGTCATCATTGCACACAGTAGACATAAACTCTTATTAGGAGACTGCATTACAGCTTAAATTACACTTAGGCGTCATCTTGAATTTCCTTGTCTGTCCTTCAAATAAATTCGAAGCCAGAAAATCATTAGTACTCCTGGTGTAAATCACCTTTACAAACAATTCAAGTGTTAATAAATTAAATTTATACTAAGAAATAGTATCCCATGTTCTCAGAAATAAAACAAATCCTATCACTTCACTGTTTTCTACTTAAAGCTGGAAAAACACTCAGTTTATGACTTGGAGACAGCAAGTAAAGAAACAATATGAATCACTCATTGACTCTTTTCTTCTGAGATTATTATCAGCTGGAAGCTGTATATAAATATTCTATGTTGATTAATACACATAGAATTTGTGTCAATAGACACATAGAGAATGCCTCTTCTAAAGAGTCGTTTATGAAAGACTTCTTAGAGAAGCTGTTACCAGTGGAAGAGAGTGGCCTGTGTATTCAGTTTTGGTATGAGTTTCTACAAGCTGCAGACTAGTTGATGTGTACTCTAGTCCTAATTAGCATGATTGCACATCAACTGCAAGTGTTCTCAGCAGCTGACATCAGCAGTGCTACAACTCATTGGGGAGCTGAAGAAACACGTGGCTGTCACTGCTGTACTCTGGTATTGGATTACAAAGGTGTTGCAGCCTATTAGTAAAACACACTGCAGGTTAGAAGACCAGCTACTTTGGATCTTACAGCAGTAGGACTAAAATCTACACAGAGCTTCAAGTGCAGCAGCAATTTCTTTGAAATAGACTGAGCAAACCCTTTAGTTTTTAATTATAAAAAGCTATAGATATTTTTTAAAAATCTAGATACAGATTTGAGCTCCAGAGAAGATACCTGGTAAATAGCTAAAACAAACAAAGGCTAAAGGGCACTGGAGACAAACATCCTTATCATATTTTTGCTACTTTCCTCTCACATCACCTTCATCCATTAGGCCCAGAGGGGGTGCTGTGTGTGGGGCACCCTACCAGCTTTGCCTTCCTGCAGTGCCTTGCAGCAGTCAGCTCTTTGTTTTTCTTTTTAGTTACATTTCTCAGCTTTTCTTTGAGTTTCTAAGCCCTGTGGTTTATCTTTTTTTTGCTCATCAGAGGGAGATAACAAGAATAAACCTCTTTGTTCCAATAGTGATAAAAGCACAAGAGGGAAAGACAGTATCCTTCATCTTCCTTCAAATCAACAAAAGGTGGTCTGAGAGAATGCCATATGTGTGAGGTTGTGGATTAAGGAGGTGTATTGAGCCAACATGAGGCCAGGGTGGTTTGCTTCATCCTCCTGGCAATTCAGCAGTGAAATATTTGAAAAATACTGTCTGCAACAATTCCTATGCATGTCTATCCAAAATATCTATCTCCTAAGGGGAAGAAAAGCAGTAACAAATTGTTCAAAAACATGGGTAGTGAAAAGATCCTGACCCTACAAGCTGAATATCAGAATCTCCTGTAAGCTTTGGGACCAATTTGTAGGCAACAGCTCTCCCAGCATTCTAGCGCTTCATTTTGCAGGGTAAGATTACACTGGGCAAGTTAGAGATGGCAGTTTTAGCAAAGACATAGTGGTTTGCTTTTTCCCACCGTGGAGAATTCAAATCTCCTTAGCACTCTCAGCCCCTTAGGGGTCTGAGCATTGTTCTAGGCCATTGAGACTATGCAGATCAAGAATTAAAGGGTGGCCACTCCTGGTCTAGACAGCACTCTGAGCATAAAAATCTCAGCTTTTGCTAAATGTAGCTTTTTCAGAAAGAGATATTAAACATACAGAAATCAAAATGAGCACAGAGTCCTTGGTGGCTGTCCTGGGTTGATGCTAAATTGTATCCCCATTTGTCTGTTTAGCTCAGAAATAAGTGTTGTACCTTTAAAACTGGACCTGAGAGTGAAGGAGATGCAGTGGAATGTCTGAGGTGGTTGTTTTCTAAACATAAAGATAAGAATTTTCAGCTTTCCTTCACCCACGGCCCGTGTTGTCTGCAGTGTGTGGACAGCAGAAGAGAGCTCTCCTTTGCTTTTTGTTAGTTTTTTGGCTAGCTGAGGCAGAGAAGTTCTCAGGACTGTGGTTTTTTTCTCCTTCTTTCTTGGAACTGTTTGATCTTTCAAAAATTAAAAACAACATTTAACAAAAGCCACTTAGTTAGTTAATACCCAAAGTTCCACAAACCAAACAAGACCTGCCCAGTCTGAAAGCCTGCATACAGTAAATAAAAATAAAGTCCCAGTAGTACATATCAAAAGTTTGTTAAAAAAGACAATTTAGATCAAGTCTGCCTCAAGTACAGACAAACCCATTCGTGGAGTTGTCTTTGCTCAGAAATCAAGTTGTACATGGTAAATAATACAAAAAAATAAAATAAATAACACAATGTGTACCACAAGAAAATCTGATTGTTAAGTAAAATCCATGTGTAAATATTGTTTACTGAATGTCACTGCCATTGTCCATATATAACTGTATACTGTACATGTATGTGTGTAAATTTAAAATGTATATTAGTGTTAATATTTAGTTGACAATATGAAGATAAAGAGTAGAATGTCCTAAGTTAATGCTAAATTATATCCCCATTCATCTGTTTAACTCAAAAATAAATTTTGTACATTTAAAACTAGATCAGAAAGTAAAAACAACGCAATAAAATGTCTGAGGTGGTTGTTTTCTAAACATAAAGATAAGAGTTTTCAGCTTTCCTTCACACGCGGCCTGTGTTGTCTGCAGTGTAGACAGCAAAAGAAAGTTCTCCTTTACTTTTTATTAGTTTTTGACTAACTGAGGCAGAAAAGTTCTCGAAACTGTAGGGTTTTTTCCCTTTTTTCTTGGAGCTTTTTGACCCTGCTCTGGACCAAACACCCAAAGGGCCCCAGGAGCTCCCACCTGTGTCCCACCGGGCCTGGCCTGGGCCCGGCCTTTCCCAGCCCTGAGGGACCGACAGCAACTGAGCCGAGCTACAGCCACGGGAGAGACTTTCTGAATTTGGCATCTCTGCGGGGCACAGAGAGGTTTTGTTGTTCAGTGTTGATCATTTGTTGCACTGAAAAGTACTTTGACTGTTAAATAAACAACTTTTTTCCACTTTCCTCCAAAGATATTTTTTTTTCTGTCCCAAACCAGCTGGGGGGAGGGGTGGTTCAAAGTTATTTTCTAGAAAAACTCCATCCAGAAATTTTTCCCAAATTTACCCTAAACCAAGATAGTGGCCCAGATCATTAAACTAAAGCTCCTTCTCCTTATTACTTCGGCATTGTCACCATCAGCACTAACAATTTTATGAACCTAAGATGTTGTTTCCCACACTTCTTGATGGTCTTAAAACAAGTCCTCAGAAAAAAAAAAAATCCTTTGTTACAGAATAAAATAAATGCAACACTCTGGAAATACTTGTTTTATCTTAGTATTCCTTCTTGGCCTTTTGGTAGTTTTTTTCTGGTTAAGCCAGAAAAGAAGAAAGGATAACTCTATAATCTTGATCTTAACTACCAGGCAGCAGATTCAAACCATGGGTATTCATCAGTATCAGAGCGGAGGAATTAATCTCACTGGTAGCCTTGCTCCATGTAGCAGGGCTGTGATGCTTTGGCAATGTATTCAACAAAACACCAGGCATTATCAGTTAATAAGGATTTTGCTACAAAGCCTGATTTCTATATGCTGAAACAGTCACGGATGTTCCTTACTAAGAAGATATGCATACTCTTTCCAAAACCATTGTCAAAAGCATAAGGAAACAAAATTATTTTTTCTTAAATGCAGCATATCTTATTTTTCTTACATTCTTATTTTGTAGTGGGTTTGTACAGATAATACTGTACATGGTACAATATATATTGGCAGTATTATTGAAAAGCCAAGCACAAGGGAAGAAAGAATAAGTTTATCTCATTATCTTTAGGAGTCTCCAGATAAAATTGCAAATGGGTGTGTTTTCATAAAGCTTTCCAGTTTTCACCATCCAGTTCTAATTAAAGCTTTGCGTAAAATCACACATCTTGTCATAAGCACAGAGAAGGTATGGGGAAATTGAAAATTCAAGACATTCATACAGTCTTTTAATTTTGCATGTTTTACTGTCTTTGTTTTGAACTTTTGCAGGGGAAGTTAATGCTGTCCCCTTAAGAGAGCTCTTTCATATGTGTATGTTTAGCCATAGCAGCAGTACCTGTGTGTGGAACAAAAAATCCCAATGTGAAGCTGAGCCACACGCAGAGACATCCACCCTCTTTCCCAAGAACCTTGTAATATAATTTAAAGTGAGTTGCAATCAAAAGCAATAATCGCTGGAAGAATGTGGGGAGAGGACAGGATATCTCAGATAGCACCAAGAAACAAAAGCTATTGTAGATTTAGCTGTATGTCCTTCTTTTAATTTTCTACATTGTGAGCATTTGGCTGGGTGGGCATTTCTGGCTGCCTCTAAAATCAGAGAAAAGTCTGCTCTGCTGGGAGGTGCACAGACAGATTTGTTCAGTGAGACATTTCTCCCCTCTCAAGGCCACATCATATTTCCAGAGTCTCTCCATAAAAGCTTGTCTTCCTGAGAGTCAGGTTGCCTTTTTGACTCAGGGCAGTGCCAGGGTGTTATTGTTTCCTCATTATTTGAGGTCTCTTGCTCCTGTCGGTCAGGATTGCTCCCAAGTCAGGGAGCTGATGCACTTTGCACGACAAAACCTTGTGAGAGGCAAGGTGATGTTCTCATTAAAGAACACGGTGATGTCTCATTACTGTGAATCCCTCAGGAACATCCTGACCTTCAAGAAACTCAGTTTGTTGTTTGAGCAGTTTTCTTCAGAGAAGCCACTGGAGAATGTGGAGAAAAGGTCTGAGGTACAGCGCACATGCTGACACATCAGGCAGAATCACAGGAATGTGTCATTGATGAATCATTCTGTATTAACTCACCTACAGCTCTACAGAGAATACAACTTGTAAAAAATTCGTAAATTGTTACCTCAGCTACTGCATAGAAAATCAATTAATAATTAGTAATCCACTAATTACAACCAATTTCTAAAAATTAATAGAGTCTTGGGATATGAAGTTGTTTCAGATGGTTGTGGGGACTTCAGATTTTAGGGACTATAGATTTTATATCCATATGTAAGTGTTTGATTTCTTACTGCCTTGGATTTCGTATAATCATATTCCTATGAAAAAATGCTGCAAAGCTCCATCAAGTCAGAGAGATGGCAACATATTTCGGACATTTGAAGATGACGGTATTAGTGGATAATCACATATTCTATGAAGCCAGGAGTGAAAGACCTGGCTCCAACATCTAATTTGGACAGTGAGAGATAGGAATGTTTTTAGCAATTAATTAAATAAAAGTGCATTTATCCTACATAGTACTTGTTATAGTGGCTTCTGAATACGTTGTTTTAGTAGTCTTTACTAGCAAGTCTCAAAAGACCGTGCAAAAAAACTGAATTTGTGTCCTAGTAGTCACAACATTATTCTGCTACACATTTAAACAGACTGTGGAAAGAGAATTTTTTAACAGCTGAAGTCCAGGCACCTGGCAAACAGAATGTTTTGCAAGGAGATTGGTTTATTCCACTTGACAGTTTTATTAAACTTTAATCACTTTTTCAATGAGTGCATTGTTTAGTACCCACTGTTCCTATGGCCTAAATCAGGGACTTTTGAAAAGATGAATACTTATTTTTCTGATTCTCAAGCACAGTGCAGTTCTGCTGTTTTTCATTATTAACCATAAACCAGAGATAGAAATTGCGTAGATAAAAGAGGACAATAAAACAAAATTAAAGTGCTGTCAACACTAGATTTTGTCAGAAATTGAATGAGCTTTGCCAAAATGTGTGTTGATTATAGGTAATATTTCATAATGTCATTCATCACTCAACAAAATAATATACTTTTAGGAGACAGCTGTAACTGTGTTCTGCAATGATGGAAGTACTTATAGATGAGATTGATGTGTGCTGTGAGCAGGTGTCACCGCTATCATGCTCCAGTTAAAAGCTGTGTGGATTATATGATGTTGAAGTTGTCTCTTACCCAGTGTTTGCTTCACAGAAAGCCTAAATAACAGTAACTGAACACTCAGCTCAGCTGGAACTGTCTGCTGCTAGCCATTCCTATGGTTTAATGCTGATCTGATGTTTGCTCCATTTCCCTCTGATCTCTACATCTTCTCCATGCTGCAGCAATGCCTGTGGCATGTGGAGGTGAAGCTTATTATGAGTCAGTAGCCAAAGGAGCATGATAAGGCTACTGCCCTGTCTGGAGTCTGTGGATCCCTTGGCTCCATGAACAAACACCCATTAGCAGCTGGGCCTCATGGATGCAGCCTTTATGGCAAGTACTACACAGTGTTAAAATTTCTGGCATTTTAGTTGCTTTATCATTGCCTCTGGTACCTAGGAACCTTGCTCCTAGTTATTTTCTAGGGAAGCGAAAAACCCAAAAAGTTTACTGATGGATTTACAGGCAGATTTTTCCAGCTAGGTCAGATCTTTCATTTGCCTTCAATGTTTGTTTTTTTTTTTTCAAAACTATAAATCTAGTTGTTTTCACCGATTACTTTCCACTTGTGTGGATGAAAAAATTAGGTCAGTCACATCTGCTGGGTGTCATCCAGTACTCATTTGTATTGGTGTAACCAGGTAGTTGCTACATCTGTAAAAACAAGATGGGGATGAGTTGCTCTCAGCACACCTATTGAGTGTGCACACATAATCTCAGAAGTGTCTTTCATGGTGGGGAATCTGCTTGGAAACTGATGTTTTGTGTCCACAAAGATACTCCAGCATGGACACAGGTACGCAGACAACCAAAAGCAGGAAATCATTTCAATTCCAGATTCACCTTTATGTTACCTGTTACTTTGGCTTCCACCACACAAAAAGTGTTGGCTGGATTTCTTGATAGCAGTGTTTAAGACTACATCAAAGCTAATCAAATAGGCATTTTTAGAGGAATGCTATGTTGTGTCCCTCCAAATCTCTAAAACACTTATTGATCCTGGTAATCTTACACAACCACCTCCTCATTGTTAGAGCCTTCTTTATCTGAAGGATGAACAAAGAATCTAAAATTTGGTCACATATTACCTGGAGCTGGCTCTAAGGTTCAACATAATAGTATTTCTGAAACTAAGCAAGAAATTGTTTATGTGCACTAAGATTTAAACTGGTACCCCAACAACAGTATTCAGTATTCTTCAAATATGTGGCAGCAGCTTTATTTTAACTACCTTTTCTCACTGATCCATCTGATATCAAGACATCAGGACATCAAGAATGAATCTATGAATGGTAATGTGAGGCTATGGCAGATGATCTGGGTAATCTAATATGGATGGGGAAGAAAAAAGCAAACCCATATGTAGCTGACCATTACCAATGTCTCTCACTATACAGTGCACATAGGACTGGACTCAATGTTGACATTGAGTTACATAACACTGAGTGGCCCAGGGTAAGCCAGGCAAGCTCTAAATCTGGGGCCATTTCTGGTATCCTCCTAAATATTAGCCAAGGCATAGTAAAAAACGAGCAAAGTTTCGCCTTTTTGAGGCATGCTCAATCACTTTTGGATTGAGATTTGTGAAAGTGATTTTCTTTCCTTCTTTTGGACCCTCTGAAAGACGCTGATAATGTTGTGAAAAAGGCCCACTAGCTCTTTAATGAAGTCCTGACTCAATAAATAACTCAATACATAAATAAATAAAACAAATAACTGTGAAACCTATTTTTTTTCTCCAGGTATGGTTAGATGAAGATACAAATCTCCTGAGATTCATTACAAAATCCAAAATGGTGCAGCCCAGTTCAATACCTACTAGCCTGAAAGCTGACTCGGATCAATACCTGAGGAGTTTTTCAACCATCCTTTCCCTTTGGATATTCATAGTGTGTAGACATGTTCAGTTTGGTGTTTATCTTATTTCACAGGGATGAGATCCAAGCTCAGTGCTCAACACCACCCATGCAACACAGCACAGCCTCAGTCCAGTACCTGCATCACCCCGAGCCCCCCAGGACTGAGGGGGAGCCATGATCCTTGGTAACACCCTGTTCTCAGACCACAGTTATTTTTAGGGTGCTGTGTAATTTTTTTTCAGCCTGTTCTTATTGACTGAGTAAATAACTCCCTTGATTACAGCAGTTACAGTTTTCCCTGGGGTTACATTTGGCAACAACCTGCTCACCCTTCTTTAACTGCACTGTTAATTAGGAGGCCTGGGTTTCCCTTCTTGTGGAAAGCAACTAAGCTCCTTGCCACTGGAATTCTTTCTTCCCCCTTCTCCTAGGGTGAGAAAACAGTGATTGTTTGCTTGGTTACGCTTCAAGTCTTTTGTATACTTTTAATAAAATCTGTAATTAATACTTTGAGAGGGTGTTTTTTCCCTTCTGTCTGAGCACATCTTGAGCACAACTTTTCAATGGCAATAAATGAAAATAAAGAATAGTTAATTGCATTCCCAGCATGACTCTGACATTACTTAGGGTGTTGCAATAGCCTTGGACAGCTACATGTGGATTTCTAAAAGAAGTCAGTGGGGTATCTGTAACAAGCAACCTGGCTCCATTAACATGTTAAAGGAAGAAGTTTGGCCAAACGCTGCCAAATCTTTCACACTGTTGAAATTCAAAGACACTGGACTTTCTGGGTACACAGGGCAAGCTATTAGTGCCCTTATTAGTGCCTATTTTAGAAGAAAGCAGCAATCGTCTTTGACCTATTAAAAAGTATAAAGAGCATGAAAAGCTTGCATGGACTCTAGCTGAAGCCAAAGACAAAACTAGACATGTCAATATAAGCAGAAGTAACATTCCCACATGGGAAAATAAAAACAGTATTATTTCTAAATACTGAATACATATTACTTATTGCCATAAGATATCACAGTCTGAGAATTGAATTTTAGACTTTGAAAAAATTAGACATTCATGCATTTCTAGACACAAAATAATCACAAGAGATTTTATTCAGCTCACATAACCTGCTGAGAGACTGTCTATTGCCAAAGGAGGGAGAAAGGCGTTTCCTGAGGGTGACTCAGGTTTTCAGTCTTTATGCTCCAAGTTTTATATGACATGTTCCCTTCACTTGCAAGAGAACATAAATTTCTCTTGTCATTAAGAGAAGATAGTTTTTCAAGTAAGACATACTATTCATATCTGGACTACAAGAACATTTTCTCTGATTTATATGCCACTGATCAGAAATGATCATGACCTGAAATCTGGAATATAATGAGGATGCAGCAATTTCTACAGCCACACAATGGCCACTTGAAAGAAACTTCATATTTTTCTGAAGTGTTGGTCCTTACCTAAGCGAAGGTCCTTACCTTCAACTAGATGAACTACTGTTCTGCCAGGAAGACTGCCGTGTACTTATTAATATCTTCTTATTCTTAACTATTTTCATATTCTTGTAAGAGCTTTATAATACCTTGACCTGACTTTCTGAAGAAAAGTAGTGTTTACACAGACACTGAATGAAAAATATACTTATTGTCTCTCAAGAATCATATTATTTCCTATTATAGTACCCTGCTCAATGCTTACAAACCCTTTAGCACTTTGTACTGTAACATTTTTACATAGTTTGATTTGAAGGCATCCAGCTGGTTCTGAGAATCACTCTAGTACCCAAAAACTAAATAGATAAGTTTATTACAGTGCCTTAGGATAGCAATCACAGGTGTATTTAAAAAGGTGTGGGAGAGGGTGTTCTCATGTGCCATATCCATGCAGCCTTCAGGACTCATTGTAGAGATGCAAGAAATGACAACTCTATCACATGCAAAATGTGTGCTAGATAAAGTGACAAGGAGGTGGATTGGAAACTGGCTGAAATGGCAGGATGAAAGGACTGTCACAAAGTCCAGATGGAGGCAAATCACTACCAGAGGTCAGTACTGAGGCCGACCCTGTTTTAACATCCTCATTAATAACCTGGATGATGGGAAGAGTGCACCCTTAGCAAGTTTTCAAAATACAAAATAAGGAGGAGTGACTGATACAGAGAATTGGCGTGCTGCCCTTCAGAAGGACCTCAGCAGGATGAAGAAATGGATTGACAAAAGTCTCATAAAGTTCAGTACAGGGAAATGCCAAATCCTGCATGTGGAGAGGAATAAGCATATGCTGGGATCTGACTAACAGGGGGGAATCAGCTTGACAGGGTGTTCAGTCTTGGGGTCCTGATAGACAGCAAGGTTACCCCAAGGCAGCCGGAGTGCCAGTGGCTGCCTGGGCTGCATTAGGTAGAACATTGCCAGCAGGTTTAGGGTTAGGGTTAGGTGATCTGTCCTCTTCACTCAGCATTGCTCATGCCACACTTGGACCAGTTCTGGGACCCTCAGTACAAGCAAGGTACAAATTTCTGGAGTGAGTCCAGCACAAGGCTGCAAAGATGATTAAGGGACTGGAGCATCTGACAGATGAAGAAAGGCTGAGAGAGCCTTGGGAAAAGAAACCTTGGGAGAATCTCAGCTATGGGTATAAAAATGTGATGGGAGATAATAAAGAGGAGGAAACCAGGTTCTTCTCCACGCTCCCCAATAACAGGACTAGAGGCAGCAGGCATAAACTGAAACACAGGAAATGCCACCTGATCACGAAAAAGGACTTTTTTTAACTGTGAAAGTGGTCAGACATTGCAACACATGGCTGGGGAGTCTCCATCTGCAGGGATAATTTAAACCCAGCTGGGCAGAAGGCAGGCAACCTACTGTAGCTGACTGTGCTTGAGCAAGGGGGATGAACTAGAAAAGCTCAAGAGCTCCCTCTCAACTTAAGTGATTTTGTGACTTTGCGATTCACAACCCTTGAAAGACCTGGCATTGCTAAAAGTTTTTGTAACCACAGTTCCCTGCAAATGCAAAGTGAATAGCTTTTTGCTCTGTTTTTATAAAAAAGTTTCCAGAAGCTTGCTTAAAACTAGCAAAACCACATTTGTTGGGTCTTTTTTCCCCTCAAAAAATCATATTATTTCAAAGAAAATTCCTATACACAGTTCTCCATGTATTTAATTTTGGAATATTTTCATTTCAGAAAACTTTGAAACTTCTTCGTATTTTACTTTATTCATTTTTATTTATTATTTTTAAGTGTTTCATAGCAGATATGACATAGTAATGCTGCAAGATAGATAGAACAATTAAATTTTAGAATCAGTAAAGGAGTTAATACATTTCACTGATTGAAATAGCTTTTTAAATATTGTATCAGGTTGATGAAGTTCAGTCACAGAGAATCGAGAAAAAGTATTCTGTACAACCATAAAGTAGCAACTCATCCTCATGATTCTAGATTAAAAACAGCATCCAGGGCTGTGTCCAGATGGTCTCTGGTGGAACTGTTCTCAGTCAGGGACTGCCAAAAATCCACTCTGGCAATATGTGCTGGGGAGGGACCCTGAAGGGGAACGCTCACCTGGTGCTTGAGCTCGAGCCCTGTGCAGAGGAGCTGTCCCTGCCTGCTGGGGCTGACTGCCATGACAGATGCTGGGCCATTCACAATTACCATGCTCCAAAAGATATACTGACTTAAAATGAGATAGAAGGAGACTCTACTTACAGTAGAGGAAAGCAGTGACATTTATGTCTTGTATTGGGGTATCTATCTCCAAAGGCTTCCTTATTCCACTTAAAACAATGGGATTCCGTGTCTCCTTGGCCCTGGTGCTGAAATCATGGCAAGAATCGGGTATAAAGCTCTCTACACTGCACCAAACACAAGCTGGAAGAGGGCCACCATGCATTGCTGTCAGAAAATAAGACCTGAAACCCTGAAAAGTTGGTGAAAACAAATAAATAAAAGCTCTTTACTCTCTTGGCCAAGCATGCATAAAACTTTAAATTTTCAAAAAGCAGTCTGAATACTAGACACTAAAAGGAAACCTAAATTCAGGAAATTAAAGAGAGCTCTTTAAGTACTGTCTCAGATAGTATATTCTTTTTCAAGAAAGGCATTTATTTTTCACTATCTTATCAGTACCCCCGTAGTAGTCTGTGAGCTAGAAATAAACGGAAATTATTTTTTTGCTCATTTCTCAGATGTATGTATCTTTTCAGGAGAACATCAGAAGTGAGGTTTTCCCACGCTTTAGACAACCAATAGATGCCAATTAACCACCTGAGGACAGGACATGGGTTGGCTTCTGGAGTGGAAAGTAGGGAAGGATGGAAATTGAGAAGACAGCAACTGGAGGACAAAACAGACACCAATATCTAGACTGCCCAGAGTAAGAAGGGAGGAAAGCGTTTGTTACTGTGTTTTCTGAGGAAAGAGCTGCTTCCAACATAAGGAATTAAGTAAAGAAAAACAGGCAGGTGAAATCTTATGGGGTTATTCAGCCCGTGATGCTACCACCCAAACACAGCTCTGCAGGAATTAATTTTCAGGGAAGACTTGTTTTAATCTCAAAGGCCAAAAGTCTGTTAGATCATCTCACTGAGCTTCCTCTTAGCACACCAAACTCTTTTTTTCCCCAATTACTCCAGTGTACAGTCCAGTAGCTGGAATGTTTTTGGGTAGGGTACATCTTAAGTAAGGGCATACTGAAAACCTTGACAGACATTCTGCATTCCCCTGGGGGCTTGCTCTAATGGGTCACGTTACAAACCTTTCCTTTATATCTAATTGGAATCTGACTGTTTTCAGGTACCTGTCACTGAATCTTATTATCTCAGTGTCTGCTAGAATAAATGGGCTTTGCAGGCTTGGTATCTTCTTCTCAGGGGAATCCTAATGCAATCCTGTCATCTTTCTGCTTAGTAAGATCCTAAGATATTTAAATCTCTTTCTATAAGGCCCTTTTAAATTTTTTATACAAAAACCTCCATTTTTTTCATAGCATTTATCCTGTTCTGCATCCCTTGCTAACATTTTTAACTCCTTTTTAATATGCAGGCGCTGGTTTTTCCCTATTAAAATAATTGTGTTATTCTCCACTGGATTGAATTTGGAAATTCAAACTCTGTGATCTCAGAGCTTCTCAGCTTTCCAAGATGTAGTCATGATTAATGTTGTCAAGCCAAATAGCAAAGATGACTACCTGAACAGGCTTTTAAAATTTTAAACAATGTGAAATAGATGTGCTGAATTTTCCAGTCCTCTATCTTCCCCTACTAATTACCCATCTCCACTGTTTATATACAGATTTGCTCTATATTTAGTAATTGGATTATCCTATTGTTTAGATTTCTTTATTCACACTAAACTTTTAATATCTTTCCCGCCTACAAGGTAATTTTTTGCAGCTCTGCATTGCATTTTCGTGAGAGGTATGCGCTTGCAATTACAGGTGTTCTATAAGTCATCAGCACTGTGAATCACAGACATAAACAAGGCTGATCAAAGACCTTTTACTGCTATCAGTTATAACATGAAACTGATTACACAGGCAAGCTGTGACCTGTGAGATCAGATTGGAATCTAGAGTTTTAATCTCTGTTCTTGCTATAGTAGAGAAAAATGGCTATCATTTATCACTAGCAAAACATGCAGTAAGCAATAAGAACTGGGAGCTCAGCTACATTAAACAGTAGCTGCTGTGTATGCACAGAAGCAGTGCTGTGCCATACATCTACTATAAACAGTATGCTGTAATTATGACCACAGACACATAATAGGTGACTTGAAACAGCGGAGTTCAGATAATTGCAATAGCAAAGTGCATTTGCAGTGAGTGCCATTAACTAATTTACTCAGATAATCAAGAGCTAACCAAAATTTCTCCACTACACTGTGGAGAAACCAAAAGGTATTCCAATTAAACCAAAGAAAAAAGGCAAGGGAACTCTTCAAGTAATGGAAGAGTTTGGCTACCTCTGTCTCCTCATTCAACACACTGTCCTGGCCATAGGGCTAATAATCATGATATATAGTTTGTGACAAAGTGTACTGCTCTTTTTCTTTAGCTTGAAAACAGCAAGACTGCAGTGCTCCAGGTATGATCAGTATGGTACAGCCTATTTGCTTCACAGGTTATGGAATCCACATGGATGGTCTGATGTCTCATGTTGGAGCTCATCCAACAGTTTTAATGACATAGGGAAGCAGGGGAAAGAGTGCCAGGGACATCAATCCACCTGGCAATGGCTCAGGTAAGCTCTGTCTAATCTCTCCTTTCACCCATGCATGGTGGCATGTAGTCATGTACTTAGTACACAAGGCATAGGGTTCAGAGGATAACCACTCTTCCAGTTTAGTTAAAATGCTGCCAGATTCCAGCAATGCCAAACCTTGCATGCAAAGCAACAGTTACTAGTCATGATTCATTCTGATAAAATGGTTGTAATTTTGATCAATTTCTCCAAAACCAAAACATGCACTGTATTTGTTCTGAGATTTTGCTGTGCTGAGCTGAAGCCTTTATGAATAGCCTTTGCCTTCACAATACTATAGAAGTTGATCATTGTACCTACTTTTCCAAACAACAAATACAAAACACTATATTCCAAGATTACTGTTTCTATTACTATAAACTTTGGTTTATTACTAAAAATTTTTGTTACAGATACTTGATTGTTGACTAGCCATGCACACAAAACTCATACGCTTTATATGTATATACCACAACATTTGAATTACTAACACAAACAAGTAGAACTGATAGCAACAAATTAATTCTTTTAATCTAAGAGTGGTTTGGGTTGGAAGGGAATCTTAAAGATCATTCAGTTCCAATCCTCCTGCCATGGGCAGGAATACCTTCCACCAATCTAGGCTGCCCAATCCAATCTGGCCTTGAACAGCTCTGGGGATGAGGCATTCACAACATCTTTGGGAAACTTGTGCCCGTGGTAAACTTGTGCCTCACAGTAAAGAATTTATTTTCTAATATCTAATCTAACCCCACTCTCAGTTTGAACCCATTCCCCTTTCTCCTGTCACTACATGTTTTTGTAAATAATGTCTCTCCATTTTTCCTTTAAGTTCCCTTCAGATACTGGAATGTTGGAATTAGATCATGCCTTCTCTTTTCCAGGCTGAACAATTCCATTTCTCTCAACCTTTCTTCACAGGAGAGGAGTTTCATCCCTCTTATCAACTTGGTGGCCTCTTCTGACTTGCTCCAAGAGATTCCTGTCTTTCCTGTGCTAGGGACCCCAGGGCTGGATGCAGCACTGCAGGTGGGGTTTTACCAGAGCAGAGGAGCAGAGTTCCTCCCTCACCCTACTGGCCACCCTGCTTTGAATGCAGCCCAGCATACAGTTGACTCTCTGTCCAGATGCTGCACTCTGAGTACTTGTTTGTGATTTGTAACCCAAGAAACAGTCTCCAAGAGTCAGCTTCCACAGGATCACCAAGTCAGAACATGAGTTTCTTTTGAAACTTTTCAACTGTCAGCTTCTAAGTAGAACTAAGAAGTACCTCTCCATAGAATCTGAGTAATAGATACCATAAGTATAGGGACCATAAATTAAAGGCCTGACTGGCAAAACACCTATTATACAGCAAGGGCACTTCAACATTCACTTCAGCAATACCTGGCAGAAGAACCTGGCAGTGGAGCTAGATGGTTATTAAAAAGAGTGATTTGAAGAATTCAGAAATGACTGTTTCTGAATTATGCAGTACTGTTTCAAGGTTCTGTCAAAGTTATGAGTGTTTTCCTGTGTAGTTCTGAAATGAAAAACAGAGTTGAGATATTAATGTTCTGTGAAGGATATTAATTTTAAAACATACACAGTGCTAAATCTTGCTATCAGCTGCTTTACGATACAGAGAAGCTTGTAAGGGAATAAAATATGGTTAGCAGAAATGTTTCATTTAAAGTTTGATGTTTTCACATGCAGAACTAAAGGGTATAGTTTATGTTCTATTATTGTTTTGCTATTGAGAAAGCTCATTTTCTTGTACTTGTGGGTGAAATGGGAGTAACTGCAGTGGTGCTGGGCATCCTATTTGGTCAGAAAGCTAGTGGGAGCAGAATGCTGTGGAGAAGCAAACACAAAGTTGGAAGTCTTTGGAGCTTTGCCACCTTTTCCACCACTTGGTTCAGAAATACCTCTGGGGTCACCTTTAGGCTATTTTGCTGCTAACCTGTAGTAGAAGTCACTGAGGCTACCTCAGTGTACCTTGTGACCCAGTAAGAAAGGCACTTAGACTCCATAAACTATTGCTAAAAACACCATTTTCTGGAGCTAACACAAGAAACAGAAAGAATATATGCATTATATTCAGGAAGCCCTGAGCCATGCAGCATCTCACAGACCTCTACTCAGGCCATATGGTAGAAGTCTTATCCTACAGAAAGGTTCCCTAACATTCCAGTTTTGAGACCTCACAGAACTTTCTTAGACAAAAAATAATGTATTCATCATATCTGTTTTCAAACAACTGTATGTTCACATGAGAACTTGCTGCTCTTCTTTAAGATAATGCCAAGGCCACACAGGTGGTTCAATTGGAAACAAGGAGTGGGAGCTGCCTGTGGGCTCCTCTGTTACCATCACCCTGCTGAGTTTATCCTGAAGGACAAGCTGTACATGCAGCACAGGGCAGCACAGCCTGCTCGGGTTGACACTCCTAGTGCATCACTGACTCTCTGATACACAACTGTCTTATGGTTAGGATTGTTACAACCCCAAAGGGGAAAATCTTGCAGCTGTTTTAGGCTTTAGGCTTTGCTTCCCAGTTGTGGGCATCAGCTGGTGCTCTGTGACACACTGGTAGGTTCCACTGCTCCCTGGAGTGAGCTCTGCCTATTATCACACATGAGACAGAGTGGCAAAGGATTGTTTCTGAAGGGTCTGTATTTATCTAATATGAGGGCAATGGTATTTGCAGGCAGGCTGTGCTCCAAGCTTAGGCAACCTACTGGGATAATAAAGATGCAGAGTGCATCAGGCTTCTCCTAGCATCAACCACATCATGTACAACACAGCTGCAAGCACAGAAGACAGAAGAGTCCTGATGTAAAGGGAACAAGATGTTTATGGCTCTGGAACATAGGATATGTTACTGCTTCCCTTCCTTACACAGACACCCCACAACTTCCACAGATTATTTCTGTTTCCCATAGCAATGGAAGATGAGTACATGCACAATACAAGCAAATCTCTCATCTTACCTTGCACTGCATTTGCCAAGAACACAGACTGTGTACTGCAATTCTGAAGACATTCAATATCTAGGGGACAGGAATCTGCTTTTGAGAGCTGCTCTGGGATCATCACAGCTCTTCTTACACCAGCTTCACATGGTTGTCTCTGGACACTTCTGCAGGATGGATTTTTCAATAACATTCTACTTAACAAGGTCCTACATTTATTGTCTTCCCTTTACATTTAATATGTGTGTTATAACAATATGCAGTATAGCCAGAATCACAGGGATTGTCTCACAGCACTCTGTAAAAAAATTTTTCTGCTTGATTGATCCTGCAAGCCAAGCAATATGAACCTTTCCCACTGGTTGATGATTTGTCTTCAGGAATATAACTCAGTTCACTTTCCAGCTCTCAGATTTGATAATATGCTGTCACACACACAATGAGTAGGAGTTATTAATTTGGGACTGTTTAGAAAGATAGCTTTAACTCTAAACTTTGGAATTTATTAATTTTATAAAGTTAGGATATTTAAAAATGCACAAAAGTTGTATGACAGGACAGCCCAATACACACAGAGAAATCATAACTTTGCCCAATGTAAAATTATTTGTGAATGGTGGTTTAATTGTTGTGGTTTTTTTATAACTGAAAGGTTCAGTTCATGAAACCTAGTGGAATTTGCTTACTAGAAAACACTACTAAATTTATAAGAGAAAATTTGAATGATTCTGAAAGGCAAATATAAATATAATATATTTTTCTAAAGAAGTGATGCATTATAATTAAAGTTATGTAGACATCATTTACAGATGCATCATAGAGGTGAAACATAGAGGCCAAAGTATATCAGGTGTGCATAAGCAACAGTTTAAAGAAATACATCCATTGGAAGAAACTACTTCCTTGTAAATTAAAGGCCAATATTACATATAGATTCAGCTGACAAGCATACATGTGGCCCTATTTAAACTATACTAATTAATACTAGATAACTACTTCAACCTGCACTATTAAGTTTAGGTTAAAGGTTAGTAAAAAAAATATAAACATCCCAATATATTTTCTATGTTCTATGTTTCAGTTATTTTTCTAAAAATTTCCTAAAATATTTAAGAAAAGCAATTAAGTGTTTTGAAACTGATTTAAACACTTTTCTTCCTTTTTATCTCTGCCCTCATTTTGCCTGTGAAGGTAACAGAATAAATTTTATTCTTCTACTTTTTCATTAAGGCAAATGTAACTTTGCAAAAGCTACAGGCATTTGGAAGAGTTAAGTAACAGCAAAATGAGAAACATGAGAAGATTAGGGGATGCCGGACGGCAAATTACTAATTTGATTGAATCCTGACGATCTTTTTCAGTTATTGCCTTATTTGAGCTTCTGGAACAGACACAATTCTTACTCTCAGACCATTTCTTCTACAATTAAGAATTCAGGCTCAGAAAAACTAGCCAGATTAACTTTTGGATTATGCTTACAAACCATTGAAAAGCACAACCTGCTGCAGCAGCAGGGACAATGCCAGGGTTGTATCAACAACTGTACAGATGACTGAACTGCATGGCAGTGTACATTTTCTGGCCCTTTTCAATGCATTCTCATAAGCCATGCAACACAGATTGTGTCTGCGATTGCTGACTACCAGGGATCCTGTCTGTTACAGGTTGGGGACACAGAGCTTTGAGCTGCAGAGCTGTCCAAACTCAGTGCTGGCTCTGTGGGCTTTCACACAGAAAAATACAAGGTAAGCTTGGACTTGAGCGCTGGCTTGGGTCTGTGCTATGTGCCCAGTACAGACAGTCAGTGCAAAATGATTTATCACCCTGTATGTGGAGAGTTGGTGACTAAACCAAGGCTATATCTCAGTCTTGTCTGTGTGCTTTGGCCAACAATTCCTGAGCCTTGCACTTATGTCTTACTTGACCATTTTTCTGATTTTTTGGTTGTTCAGATAAACACTGCAACTCAAGATACAGTTAATGTATTCTTAAGTAATTGAAATTAATTTACTGGTAGGATAATTAGAACACATTGCAGCCAGGGGACTATTCACAACCCAAGGGATTATAACCATGTGAGAGAAGTCATGTCCTCCTCTGCTTTGCTACTTTAAGACCATACAACAAGGTCCTGATGGGACCTTGCAGGTCACTGAGTCCAGGCTCTGCTCTCAATGTCAAGGAGACTTCATAATTCCTTTTAGAAACTTTCTGACTCAAAACTGCTCCCACAGCACATTTTCCAGAGTGTTATGCAGCTGTGCATCAAATGTGATATTCAGGGGGATTTCCATTGTTGCTCTGCCATAAAACTGACCTCAGAATAGTCTGTGGCACACATGGATCTGCTGTGTGATTGCTCAATGAATTGGTCTGGAAAGACTTGCAAATATTGAATGTGACCTGACCAATGTCATTGTAACTGTGTCTAAACTGCCTGAATGGGTTTTCCTATATGAGTATCATGCTGTAATTCAAGGTGAGACTAAGAGGAGCAAGGCTGGGAAGTTGCAATGGTCCTCCATGAACTGCTTCTCATCTTACACTTGCACTTAATTGTAAGACTATGGCTGTTTTATTGCCAGTGAAGATGCTATTCCAAGGCTGCAGGCCAAATAACTATTTAGGCCAAGCTGAAAGCCTGGGGATTAAACCACACTAGGGACCCAAAAATACTTGAAAGGGTGAAGAGAGAAGGGGACAGCTGACAGCAGCTTAATTTGTGGGCAGTGGGATCCATGCCCCAGATTGTGAACTGAAGCCTGTGCAGAGCTTGCTGAGTAAAAACTGGGAACTAACAGTGATTCTCAGAGAAAAAGTAGGAACCGGTGCCTGTTCCCGCAGCATGGAATAAGACCCTTTAGCTGAAAAAAGCACCAAAGCTGGACAACATTTGATACAAAGACTGCAAAAAGGAGAAAGAACTAAGGAACTAGGAAAGACTGACAAGACAAGAGACAGAGTGCTTTAACACTATCTTTTCCAGAATCACAGAGGAAGGAAGCATCCTTGCCAAGCCAGGAATTGCTCTGACTTCTCTGTCTTCCTAGAAATCATCAGTAAGACAGTGATTATTGCAAGAAGCCCTAAGAGTCCACTCAGGAAGGCTTCAGCTTCCTCTCAAGCACACAGAGAAGCTCAGAAGTAAATGACTAATGGCCCAAAGCTTTATTTGATTTGCTGCTGCTATTAAGTAGTGGCTGGCAAAGCTCACAGGCCTCCCTCAGGTACTAATCCATACCGGACTGTTTCAAAGAGTTCCTGAGAAACTGGAGCTTAGATAACCTCATTAAAAGCATTTAAGAGGCGTTTCAGCTACATTAATGCACTATATTACTAGTGAGGATAGCCATATGCAGCTCATACATAAAAATATTAATAAGTCATCTGTTGGATAGCTGACGTTCCTAAGTTACGTCTAAATGGAATGAAGATACGGTAGGTACTTGGATAAAAAGAATGTTCACTGACTGAAGATAAATTTGGTAATCCCATCCAAAAAAAAAAAAGGGTAAGGAGTGTTTAAAGTTCCACTTAAGATAATATTTGATTTCAAAGGCAGGCAACTAGACACATTTTCTTTTCAGAAATTAGAACTAAGCATGAAAATTTTTAAGTAACTGCCCCCAAGTGAAATGTTCCGTGTGCAAACCTGGGGGTTAGAAATTAAAGAAAGAGAAGAACACGGACAGACAGCATAATCTTCTGTTCCCCTGATTTGCCTTTGCCCACACCTGTAGCTGTGACAGATCCACTATAGTAACTACCTGCTTACAGCACTGTAGCTGCAAGGACATGGAGCCGCTCCCATCTAAAAGGAAAAACAGTGTCATGACCAGTGGATCAAACACAGGTAACATTTTTCACCTTCAGATACACCACTTGCCCCACATGGTAAATTCCTTTTTGGGGGTTCAGAGTCGGTTAAAAAGCAAATGTAAGTAAAGTGTGAAAAAAAACCCACAGCCCTTTAATGCAGATTGAATCACAAGAACTGCAAAAACCAATTCTAGCATAAGACCCTGCTTGATATATCCAAATTTTGGCTTATAGCTTCTACATTTCAATCCCTGGAGAGCATCTCAAGAAGTATCATCATTGCCAAAGCACAGACCGTTTTGACAAAATTCTCTTTAAAAATTTGGTCTTATATATCTGCAACAAGGGAAATTCTGAAATTTCCCATGCTGTCTCTTCTGGGGCACCGCAATTCTGATATCTAACCTAAATCTCATGCTGAGGTTTTGGCTGCAGTTGTTCTTGCTCTTTTCACTATGGACTTTCAGAGGGCTCTTGTGCCACACAGGCTACACTCCTGTTTGTTCAGTCATGACTCTGGTGAACCATGCTCAGGCTGAGGTTCACTGTAACCTCCTGATTCTTCTTCACCCAGCTGCTACCTACCTAGCTGTTCCCACCCCGCATTCCTGCATCCACTGGTTCTGACCTTGCACTTGTGCTTCAGGAGCATCCTGATTTCCCCGAACATTTCTCCAGTTTGTCAAGATCTTTTCAGAAATCTAACCGTGTTCCCCAGCATGGCCACAGCTTTCCCACAAATTGAGCACGCGTGCTGCCTGTATCACTAGTGACCCTCATCACTGGTGCCAAATTTGGGGGTTTGACTGAATGAACCGCTGCAGCTGGCAGCTGAGCACCGCTTAGCCATGCCAAGTCGGCACCCAGCTGTGCCCTGCCTTGGACTTAACCACGGGAGCCAACCCACCCTTAAACGAACTAAAAGCTCCTTTTTCTCGCTCGTCCTTTATCGAAGAGAGTCTTCCGAGCCCGGCTGTTCGCACGGAGCCGCTGCTGCCGCTCGCACATCGCCCCCCTGCGCTCCGCGCGTTCGCAGCGCGGCCGGAGCGGCCCCGGCCGGGC
>VZTB01001714.1:587401-719756 GCA_013397245.1 Thryothorus ludovicianus
AGCCGCCGCCTCCAGCGGCCGCGCCTACTTAGGGGCGGCGGAGTCCGGCCGTGAGACGGGGGCGAGCGGAGCCGAGCGGCGCTGGGGCTCAGCCCGTATCCTGCGGGACCGAGGGGGCCCGGGGCGCATTTGTGGTCGTTCGGAGGATCTTTTATTATTACTGTTTCCACCCCTCCACCTCGACTTCGTTTTATTTCTGTGGGTTTTTCCGCTCCTCCGAAAGGTACCGACGTCGAGGCGATGCATCGCGCAGGAGAGAAGAGACGTGCGGGGCGGCGGGAGTCCTGCCCCGCTGTGCTCCGCAGCAGCGACGGCCGGGCCGTGCTGGGGGTGCTGACGGAGAACGGGCAGCAGCGGCCCGGCAGCCAGGTGAGCCCCGCTGCCCTGCTCTGCCCTGCCCGCGCTGAGCTCCCGGCCCCGGGCTGGCCACCGCCGGGGACAGGAGCGCTGCACGCACCTGCCCCGAGGCTGCCGGCAAAGGCCGGGCGCGGTGCGGTGAGAAGGTGACTCGGGCTCCAGTTCTCGAGTGTGAGTTTCCCGAGAAACCCTGCTAGTAACCGCTCAGTCCTAACCTGCAGGTGTTTCCCCGTGGAAGTACTTTGTGTAAATAATTCATCCTGGGAGGAAGGGATGCTACTCGACTGCTTACCCTCCACAGTCTCGGGGTTGGTTTAAGGAAGGGCTGTCCACCGACCCAAAACTCTCGTTGTTCTCGAGCCTTCAAGAAGTTCAAGTTAATGACATGTCGCTTCTCTGCCTTCCTGTCCCTTGAGCCCTGCTGAAGTCTGCTGGTGGGGCAGGAATAATGTTGCTGTCCTGATCTAAAATAGCAGCTGGTATGTGTGAGCAAACTTCTTGGTTTTGGCTGTGTAAAGGCCCTGACTCAGCGCATGGCTTACTGGAGGTAGATGGTGTGAAGGACTGTAGACTGGTCACATGTGGTCCTAGAGGTTGTGATGCTTAAGCTCAAAAATTCAAGCTTCAGTTTTTAACTCTGCTCGAAGGGCCTTCTTGTCAGTGCAGTTCTTCCTAAGTCTGTGACAGTGCTTGAGCACTTTTGTTAACTTGCTGCACTTGCAACTGCTCCTTGCCAGAACTGAATGTGGCCAGACTTCACTTCCCAGCCCCATGGGAAAGGAGCAGCACCCTCGTTCTCCTTGGTGGGAGGCACTGAATACGATGCTGTTCCCCTGCTTCCCCGATTTTTATTACACTTCATTCTTTCTGTGAGGAGTCTGTCACAGCAAGACAGCAGCAAGTGGCACCAACTTCAGAGGTATCAAATGTAGTTGGTGTAGTTGGGTTTGCTACTAGGTGTCTGTTACACAAGGAAAGTGATCTTTTTGAAAACAAGTGGCAGTTTCTGTTTTCCTCCTGAGTTGCCCTCCCACAGCATTACTGTATGCTCTGCTTCAGGGTGCTGCTGTTACCAAGCGCTTCTCAAGCTTTGAAAACACCATCCCTACATCTAGAAAAGATGAAGTGCCCAACTTCCTGGTCGGTGCTGCACCAAAGCAAGGTTTTGCTATCTACACAGATGACCCAGAAGATAAAGAAAACTGCCAAGTGTCTGAAGAGCTGGAATTAAGCCACTGTGAACTGGATACCAGTGCAGTGACGTCCAGTATTTACCAGCTGCTGGATCTGAGTTCAGGTAACTCCTGTTGATACTCAAATGGTGTACAAAGCACAACCACATGTAGGGTGGTTATGACTTGTGAATTGTAAGCTAGTGAGTAGCTTATGTTTCAGTAAATAACACTACAAGCTAACTTGGATTGTGTCTACCTGAGGGGCAACACTTCTGAGCTAAAATTAGCAAGAGAAAGTCAAGAGATTAATTATACAAATGTCTTGCTGCTTCCTATTACCTGTTAGGCTCTCCTATGGTAGTGGACACATCCTTCCAGTCCCAGCCAGGGGATCACACAGAAGATGCTGTAACTCTGGCTGTGAGAGAGTATGCAGAAGACATTCATCAGTACCTCCGAGAGGCTGAAGTAAGTTGCTGTGACAAGCTTATAGGTATCTGTGGTAGGCTGCAGTATTGCAGAGATCCAAGGCTGCCACTGAACTTCAAAGAAGAGAAAGTAAATAGTAAAAGTAATTTCTTAAGGCAACATATGGTCAGTGATAAGATCTTTCATGACTAATACATCCTTGTTATTTCCTATGATGGGAGCATCTCTTGACTGTTTGGTATGAAGAATTCTTGCAGATGGGAGTAAAATGCTGTAAAAATGCTAAAGCAGTTTGATATGATCTTGCTGATAGCTCTCTGGCTATAGCAGTAGTTTTTTATACCTTCTTGTGTCAGAGCAGTGAAGTGCCATCTCCTGATAGGAAGAAAAGGGAAAAATCTGATTGGTTTGTTTTTAGGCCCTTCTGAATGGGTCAATTGTTTGATGGCAAAGGCTTTCCAGAGTCCAGGAAGTATTTTGTTATTCTCCTGTTACCACCGTAGCTTCAGTCTGTCTCTTCAGTGTAGAAATACTACTTTCTAGAGATGCCACTAGCTGGGAATAATTATCACTAGCACGATAATTGTAGTTAGTACTTATTAAGAGTGGGACAACCCCTGCTCCTTTTCGTGTAAGTATAAAGAATATATATCAGCTCAGCCATCCATGGTTTTCTGCAGAGCAATCATCCTGATTCTTCAACTCTTTCCAAACAGGTAAGATTTAGGCCCAAGCCCTACTACATGAAGAAGCAGCCAGATATCACAACAGGAATGCGTGCTATCCTGGTAGACTGGCTGGTGGAAGTAGGGGAGGAGTATAAACTTTGGACAGAGACTCTTTACTTGGCGGTGAACTTCCTGGACAGGTTTCTTTCCTGCATGTCTGTCCTCAGAGGGAAGCTACAACTTGTAGGAACAGCGGCAATTCTTCTGGCTGCGTAAGTGTTTCATCTTCTGAAACCTTGGTGAATTTTTTTGGCTTAGTCTTGTAATGTAATTTGAAGGAAGGAAGGTTGCTTTTCATGGCATCTCAAGATTAGCAATGTGGCCTCTTTTTAAAATTAAACATTTAATGTTGAATGTGAAGAACTGTAATGGGGAAAGCTTGTAACCATAAACGCAGTAGCAGAAGCAGTATGATGTTAAATGCCTAGTCTGTAAGGCTGTAATAGACTCTGTTGAAATCTACAGTTAGCCTTTAATTGCTCTAACTAGACAGGGTAAACAGCTTAGGAGTGCATAGGTGTTTGCCTGGTGTGTGCTGTGTTACTGAGATTTCCCCACTGAAAGCTTGCTGTTTAGAGCTAACAATGTGAGCGTATGTCTGTCTGGACTGATGACTTGGAGTGTAATATGCCCAAGTTTGAAACTAAATTGTTAGCTAGCCTGGAGGAACAAGTAAAATTAGAGCTTTCCACGAGTTTTAGTAATGTCATGTCCTCATCCTGACATGGAATAGGATGCCCAAAAATTTCTTTTCTGTAACTTCAAAGCTGACAAATACGGGTTCTATATCCCTTTTTCAGGAAGTATGAAGAGATCTACCCACCAGATGTGGATGAATTTGTCTATATAACAGATGATACCTACACAAAGAAGCAGCTGCTAAGAATGGAGCACTTGCTTCTCAAAGTGCTGGGTTTTGACCTCACAGCCCCAACCACCAATCAGTTCCTCCTTCATTATATTCAGAGGCACAGAATCTGTACGAGGACAAAGAACTTTGCAAGGGTATGGACTGTCTGCCTTCTGGGACTGAGGGGGAAGAAGTAATCCTTACAGAAGAACTGCTTGTATTTCATGAACCTGTCTCTGCAACAGGCCTGAAACTGCATGTTTCATAACAGTGGCTTGTGTGCCGAGACTTCTGGATAGATGCCTCCTGGAAATCCTAGGTTTGGTCTATCTTATCTGGTAAGGGATAATCCACTGACTAGGCAATTAGGTGGTAAAAATCTGGAGGTTTTTTCAACAGTGCCTATGTGGCAAATCTGTCCTGAATTTGGTGCTACTGCATATTACTCCACAATGACACAGAATGTAGCTGCATAGCTGCATAGGAGTTGCCTGAAGTAGGCAGCCATGCTTAGAAACAGAAAAATTACAGTAAAACATCTGCTCACCTGCTTCTTTGCAAAAGGTATACCCCAAGAGACTTTACTCCAACAGAGCCTATATTGTGCTTCTTAGAGCTGTCCATTTATCCCTGATGTCCAGGTGGGGTCTACCTATATAAACAAGAGCCTTATCAGATGGGAAGAGTGTGTCTGTCATTTTTATGAGACTTTTCTGGGTCTCTACCTGTAAAATCAAGTCAGATCTGATGATGGAACCAGAACTTCAGATTGGAATAGACAGGTTAGGCTTTGACAAAATGTGGTCTTTCTGTCCCCTCTGAAACATGATAAAGGATCTTCTGTAAGATCAACAGGACTAGAATGCTAATTCTTCTCACTAGATACGTAATTTATGCTTCTGTGCATCATGCTGACACCACTGCTGACCTTTAATACTTGCTGTATTCAACTGATTGTACCAGCTAGGTTGATTCTTTTTAAAAAACTTGGGTTTTCTTGTTCAGTATCTTGCAGAGCTCAGTCTTCTTCAAGCTGATCCTCTTCTGAAGTACCTTCCTTCACAAATTGCTGCAGCAGCCTACTGTTTAGCAAACTATACAGTGAACAGATCTTTCTGGGTAAGAACAACTTGTGTTAATAAATAGCTCAAGCACTTTGTTATTGTTAGAACTGAGCTGAGAAGGAGGAGAAGTAGCTACAAAGTATGTTCTAAAGGCTGAAATCCTAGGATGAGTAGCTGTTCTTGAGTTAATGAGACTCCCTGTTAAGTAAACCTGAAATACCATGCCTCTTCTCTGAAATGGGAGGGAACTGTCTTGCTCACTTATATCGCTTATATCAAGGCTGTACCAAAGGCCTCACAAATCTCCAAAATTACACTCCTAAATACAATTCAGGGTCTTTCTGGGAGAAAGGGGAGAACTGAATGTGTCTGCTTGAGTGATTACACTGTGTGGCTGCTTTACCACGAGCCTTGGTGGACCTTACGGCTGTGTGTTGGAGGAGTAGCTTTAGTACAGAGTGGGATCCACAAGAGTCGTGATGGATGCATGTGCTTAGAGCAGAAGGAACTTGTCAGACCTCATTGGCACCAAGGAAGACCTAGAGTGAAGCTGATGGCACAATAAAATTAAATCTTTTTCATGCTTAAAGAATCTAGAGTGAGCTCTGATGTAGTGAAAAGAGTTTCCGCTTCCATAGGAAATCTGTCTTCTGGATGACTGCTGACTCCAATAGAGTAACACTGTTTTTTCTCATCTGACCAGCCAGAAACACTTGCTGCATTTACTGGATATTCATTAAGTGAGATAGCACCTTGCCTGACTGACCTGCACAAAGCATGCCTTGATGCTCCCCATTGCCAGCTGCAAGCTATTAAGCAGAAGTACAAGCACCCAAAGTAAGTAACCAGTGTGACAGTGTCTTGCATGGCTGTAAGCACAGGATAGCTCTGGTTTTCCAGCTTGGGCTGTAGCTGCTGTAGCTCTCTCTGCTATCAGCTTCTAGTTCTGAAACAGAAGCCTCCATCAGCCCCCTTTGGGGGAAACTTCTGGCCGGCAAAGTGATTAATCCATAAGTATGCAGATGCTTTGGACATCAACTTTGTCTGCAATGTTGCAGGATGTTGCTTCTCTTCTCCAATGTATTGCACAATCAGGTGATAGTTCAGCTGACAAATCTGAAGCCAATACCTGTAGTCCCTGCATTTCTGTTCCAGGTACCTGCAGGTGTCTCTTCTGGAGCTCCCAGCAGTTCTTCCTCTACACTAGACACTGTGGATCCTGGACTTGAAGATTACTATGTCCCATTCAACAAACCTAACATTTCATAGAACACTGCAGGTCATGTGTCTGTAACCATAGTGATCAGAATGGTTTTTAAGCTAATACTGTTTAATGAGATGCCTTTTTAAGAATAAATATTAGACTATAGCTCTTAATATAGCTGACAGCACTTTTAATAAATGTCTTATTACCTTCTACTTCTGTGAATCTTTTGACTTCAGTTAATACCTGCAGGAGCAATGAGTGGAATGAATTTTGGAGTGCTGTTTGGTTTGGTTTTGTGGGATTTTTTTTTTTTTTTACTAAATTGCTGTAGCACTTGCATGCTGGCTGGAGAGTATAAAGCAGAGCTTGAACTGCCACAACCTGACATCCCTGAAAGCACAGATGATTTGCTGTAGTCCTATTCTTTCTTCAATGAGACAAGATCATGTGGGCATGAACAGAAACTATTTTCTGCAACTTGTTTATACCATCTCAGACCAAGAGCATCCATATGCCATTGGTCTATGAACTCTGAACATGTTTGTAGAAGATCATCAGTGTTGAGGTAAGAGTCAGACTTCCCTTTATGGAGACAAAAGAGGTGACTGCTCTACAGGCAGTTGGAGGAAGGGGAGATTGTGACTGGCAGAGCTGTAGTGAAATTTCATACCCTGGTCAACAGACTGCATTGGAGAACAATGCTAAAAGCTGTGAGGTACTGGAACAGCAGTGTTGATCTAGATGGTTCCTGAGTCATTCTTGTGGTGAGGAGTGCTGTTATAATGCACCTGTCTGAGATGACCTGTCGTGTAACTAGAGCACTGGTGATCATATGTGAAGGGAGGATGATGGAACAGAACTATTAGCTACCTTAGCCTAAGATACTTACATGGTCTTGTGTCCCAGTGCCAGTTATTTGTTAGGTAGTGCTTTGAGAAAAAAGCCAAACATCCAAACAGGACACCACCTTGTACTCTCAAACACAACCTCTATCTAAAGTAGTTTAAAAATCAGTTGGTCATATTGGTCAACAAGAAGAGAACTATAATCCACTCATCTAAATGGTAAGGTAAGTCTTAGGTGTGCTCGTACTGCAAGACTTTAAAACTGCCAGGGTTTACTGCTTCCTAAGAGAGTGATCTGTATAGTGCATTATATATTTCCAAGCAAGTACAGGTTTAACACTTGACACCAGTATGCAATTTGGCAGACATATCAAGTGCTAGCTAACAAGCCTCTTATTTTGATTTTCAAATCTGATTATGCAAATATGTGTGTCATGAGGCTCTTAGCTTTGGGCATTCCCTCAATGTATGTAAGACTTCCTTTCCTTTAATTTTTCCCTGTGCAGCCTGGTGGATCTTTCTAGTAATGCAAAATTTTATTTCTCCGAGTGAAGGTAGTGGTCATGACTGCTTCACTTGTCTCTAAGTAAACATCCTTTAAAGGAGGGGACTATTTCATTTCAGTCTAGCACAATCTTGTGCTGCAGTTTCAATCTAGTTTGTGGTGTCTTACTTCAGACACTTTAGTTTAATTCAGTTAAGAGAATTTGTCTTGATATACACTGATAATGATAGAAGTGACCAGATGTTCGTCTGTGGTGTTCATTTTGTGATGGGGTCCTCAATCCATGGATTTTGTCCATGGACTGAATTTCATGGCTTGTGGACATATGTCTTAAAGGTGGGCTGTGAATTTCACTGCTGCCTGCAGTCAGCTTCTTTAAAAAGACCATCTCAGTGTAAAGCTGTGCTGGTGGCACCTACCTGCAACAGGCAACTCTTGGTTGATTGTTTCACAAGGAAGTGGTGAGTGCCCTGGGCAAGTGTTGCTAAGTCTGCCCAGCTTATGAGTACCAGTGTTTTTGATGTTTCAGGCTGAACAGAAGATATTAGGAAACCCCACTTTTACTTACTTGTAAGTAAAAGTGCTCACTGAACACAGTGTTAGGTATTTTCAAAGCAGAAATAAATGTCTCAAGTGCAGGAATGTTTTCCTTGTGTTACAGGAGATTAAAGATTTGTGTGGCCATGCTGCAGTAGTAATGGGGAAGAGATAAGTTTTGTTCTTATAAACAGTCTATAACCATAGTCATGCCTCATGTTCCTGGGACAATAGGGTGCATCTAACACAGTTAGAGTCTGAATTTACAAAGTGTTTTAATGTGTGGAGTCTTTCTCGAAGCCTTTCTAGTTTTCTAGGGTTTGTTCTTTTTTCTTTCTAGTTTTGTTCTGTTTTACTTACTTAGATTTTACGTACAATTGCTGCAAGGCAATTGCAGCAGTTTCACTTCACGTTCTGAGAGTTTCAATCCTTTGGTATACAAATATACCTGAAGCTTTTTGGCTTTTTTTTAAGCTGTAATATGTGAAGACTGTGCTTCATCTGCTTTCTTGTTTTGTGATTATTTTTCAACTCAGCTTTTGACTTAAGTATTATTTCAGTCCAAGGATAAAAGAAAATAAGGTGAAGAATCACATAATGCTGCAATGTAAATGCTAATAATGAGTTTGGGTAAAAGGGATTAAATTTTAATTTGTGAGACACAAGGAACTCATCTTGAAGTAGTCTCATCTGAGATCTGTAATAATATCATTTCGAATGTTCCTATTCTATTCTCACTTTTGTTGGATTTGTCTTAATCAGAGCAAGGAAAAAAGACTTATTGCTGTTACAGGAGTGAACCTTGACTCTTCCAAGGTGAAAACTGAGTGCTAGCTCTTCTCTCCTTCAATGTGAGTCATGATACTTCACTCTGACCTACCCCTTGTGGGCTGTTCTCTGCAGATAATGCCTGAGATCAAGGGATAAAAGGTGCTGCAGTTGGACATAAAGTGGTAATGAAGGCGAAATAATGCTATTTTAATAGATGAAGTGCTTGAATACAGATGTAAAAACATGTAGGAGTACTGAAAATCAGGCATACAGGAAGATAGATTTAGGAAGTGGGAGATGAAAGCAACCCAAAAGGAAACTTTAAGTTTTCACTGATGTACTGCCTATGCTATATGGAAAAACCAGGAGGTATAAAGCTCACAGCCTTGTGTGATGCTTGAAACAGAACCAGACCTTCTGAAGAAAGCCATATCCTGGAAAAGAAATAAAATGAAGTCAGCATTAAAGCCTAAACTGAGACAGTCTCAATTCTTGACCATCATCCTTAGCGGCTTGTAGACCATGGCCTCAAATAAAACCTTTTCTTTTGTTTGATTGGTTGGAGTTTTTTTGTTCAGGAAATACTTAACTCTGGCAATTTTGGAAATGCCAAGGCTAATCATGCTCAGTTATCTCTGCTGTGAAGATCAGTCTGTTGAATCTCAGTGTGTGTATTTCAAAGGCTGAGTATTGACTTCTATGCAGAATCTTCCCCCAGTTAAAATTTGCTGGGACAAAACCTAGTGGTGAAACAGCAGGCTGAGCACATCCAAGGAGCTTTGAGGGATCACTCAGTACTCCTTGTGGAACAGGTTGGAACTGAAAGGTGTTGAGGATTTTATCTTTGGCCTATGATGTTCAGTTCGAGAGGTCTTTAACATTGGTATTAGAACAAACATGAGCATCCCTAATCTTATTCTAGCAATTTCCATATTATCATGCTGTGTCTTTCAAGAGGTTTGGCTGTATGATCGTGGTTTTCTGTGTTGTAGTTAACATTTTTTAACCAATAATTTCTAACAATATTTTAGCTATCTCTGGTGTCCTGAGACCTTTTCTTATAGCTGGAAATGTATTGTGGATCCATTGTTCCCTTAAGATTAAAAGGAGTAAGTGCAACTTGATACTTTATGGGAAGATACTGGTTTAAAAGCTATGGTCTGCCTTGATTTTCCTCTTCTCTGTGGTGAATTAAGGATGTCTGAGAGCTAATTAGATATTTAGAGAGAATGCTTTAACTGTGTTCAGAGCAGTTAAGCAACAGAAGGTTGTCTGCCTTGCTGGGAAATCTGGCTGTGTGATTAGTCTGTGTGCATACCTGCATGTCATCGGTTCTGCAAATGACTCAAATTGGCTCTGATCACTGAGGTGGGTACTTATTTTAGCTGGTGACCTTGAAGCAGCTTGTGGGGCTGCTCTTAAGCATGAGAAATAAGCCACCATCAGTGATTGTTTCCTGAGTTTAAGCTTTTTATCTTGCAATTTTCCTCAGCACCTGCTTCCCCAGAGCAAGATCATCTTCCTATACTGAAGAGCTGTGCAGACTGTGCTAGGCAGATGTGAACTGGAGGCACTACAGACCCATCCCCTACTACTCAGATGTTCTAGAGCCCTGTTAAACTGATTCTTATAAAGTTTCTTGGTTCCTCTAATGTTTATAATGGATGTATGTATTTTCCCATTGCATAAGAAACACTCTGAATATTTATTTTTAGCTCTTATTTGTTTCATAGTTCTCTTGTATGATAACCTCTGAATTTCTATTGGATGCTTGTTTATATTGCATCTACTTTATAGCAAAAAAGACAAAGCTTTGCGTGATGAGATGCCCATAATGAACATCCCTGACAAGTGTATGGAGATTGTGCACTGCAGAGATGTAGAGAAGCAGTGGTTTAGGCAGCCTGTGTGGTAAGTATCTAATGTAGCCAGTCACAGCTCTTCTGTGGTTTGTTGCTTCAATGTTTGCAGGGCCACCATCTAAAGAGAATTAGCACAGACAAACTTACCAGACAGCCTACAGATGGGTACTGACCACATGATAGAGTTAATCCTAAAGTACATGCCTACCTGCATCAAGTTAACTTCTGTTTGGGCCAAGACAGACCAGGCAGTCCTGGCCCTAATCCCCCTGAAGATGCTAAAATTAGGGTCTGTCTTGGAGTTTTGTACAGTGCTTGCCTAGTTAGACTGTGCTGGTACTGAAAAATAATTGTGAACTGAGCAAGCACTCGTTCCTGGCCAAATGTCTATGTCTATTTGGCTTGTTTCCTTGATGCTTAGGGCTGGCTAGTTTTTTAAAGCAGATTTGTCTTGGAGGGAGCTTTTGGAGAAGGACAGAATACTCAGTGTGAGCTAACAGGCTGTGTGGGTGTCTGTGCTCAGAGCTTATGCTTGCAGTCTGCCCCTCTTTTGTCTTAGCAATGTGTCTAGAATGACCAAGTATCTCTGCCATTAATACCAGTAAATACCTAGTTAAACCATAAGGGAGTCCTTTTCCTTGTTTTTGAGATCTTCTTTATTTGAATACAGAAGAGTCTTACTGCAGACAAGTGCTGAAAAACCAGGCTCATGATGAAGCATTGAGTTCTGGCAAGAAATAGTCTCCTCCCTCCACCATCTGCAGCCAAGCTGCCTTTTCTGCTTGTTTACTGTTGTTTGTGTTTTGATGTGTAAATAACTTGAAAAAGTAAGAGAGGGCGCTAGACCCCACAGCATTCAACAGATGACTGAGTTCCTTACAGTAGAATAATGTAAACTCCATCCCTGTTTATGCAGACACTGAAGTGACATGTATCTCTAAACAGAATAATCCATTTGTGTCTTTTTCCCTCATAAAGAGGATAGAAATGTCTGAGCATTAACGAAATGGACGGCAGAACAGAGTGCAGATGAGCAGCAGCAGCGCTGCTTTCCTCCATGTGGCAGTGGAGCGGGGCATTGAAGCACGTTCACTCTGAAGCACCTTTGCGTGGCACACGCTTTCAAACAGCTCACCTGTCCCCGTGTGTGGGCTACTGTCGCTGCTATTTACTGCAGAGGCACGGCTGGGTTCGGCCGCGCAGGAAAAGACCTTGAGCCTTTTGTGTTGTTAAACCACAAAGACGCTGTATCCTGATGGTCGCCGAAGGACAGGACCAGGAGAGGGCACCAGCATCCTTGGGCTGGGGCTTGGGAAAGCCAACCTCAGCGTTCCCCAAAAAGGGTCGCAGTCCAGCAAGGTGTTTGGTCTTGGGTTCCTTTTTACATGGTTTACATGCAGACCAGCAACATGCACGATCACTGCAGCAACACAGCTTTGTTCAATAAATTTTTCATTAAATGTAACCAGGATTTAACAAAGTCGCAATGCAAGGTTGTCAGCTGTGCTGGCTAGCTCACATCTGATGATCCAGGGATACTTAAAAAAAATAAATTATCTTTTCAGAACATCTCTAGTCTTCTATGTGAAGCTTGACTCTTTGCACTAGTCTATCAGACATTTCTGTAAGATTTTGTTTTTTCTCCCTGACTATAAAAATCAGGCTAACTGATGTTGGCTGAAAGCTTGATTTGGGGAGAATAACAATGTGATGGAAAGTGCTTTGCTAATGTTCATCACAAGTGTTCTGTGGAAGCAAGTCTGATGCAGGAGTATCTCCTTATATTGCAGGTTGGGCAGATGAAACGTGTCTAATATTACAGATCTTGTATGGTTTGTGCAGGAAAGAGGGGGAAATTAATTTTAAAGTTTGTGTTTCTCTTGCACATTGAAAATTTGAGTGCTAATTTTTTTTTTAAGGTAATCTAGCTATATGGAGAATGTTTATGTATAACAATTGTTGCCCAGTTCAAATATTTGTGTCTTTTTTTATCTTGGTCATTTTGTCCTTGTCCTGTCTCAGCTTGAATTGAGTTTTACTTTCACAAGATGCTCACTCATTCAAATTTATACTTGTATTTTTCTACAGCTATTTCTAAAATGGATTTGCTCCCACCTTTAACCCATTAAGTAGGAGGCAGAAGATGCACTATCAGAGTCAATGGGAAACTTCTATCCAGAGCAGTTGTCTGAGTGCTGCAGGGGTGTCTAAAGTTCAATAAACAGCTTGTCAGTGAAGCTTTTTAAGGGAAATGTTTTCACTGTCCACGTTGTTGCTGAGCTGTGACTGAGCCTGTGTTCCTTACTCTCTTTGAGCTTTTGCAGGTATTATTTTAAGACTGCAGTTTTATTTTAAGACTGTTGCTGAACTATGTGTTGTGTGCACAGAGGTATGGGCTGCCTCAGGCACTCCATGGATGTTGGCTAGAGGAAAATAAATGTTTTATTCTGGCTAACAGTAGCAGTTTTCAGAAGGTGGTGTTGTCTCTGAATGAAAGAGGTACCAGGGACAGCAGAGTGTGTTCACATCATTCAGGCAATGTCTTCAGTAGGCACTTGAGCACCCGTGAACAAATGCAATTTTCCACATATGCCTGAGCACTGCCAGCTGGACATTGTATTCCTTCCTCTCTCTCTTTTCTTGTCATTCAGTAACTGCTCACAACTTTCAAATGAAGTGGAAGGATGATGTGGCCCTGCAGAGGCTCCTTTGCCAGCAGGATAATGCTGTGTTGGCCCAGCTAACAAGTAATAACTATCCCACAGGACAGGACTGACACACTGGTGCTGAACAGAGCACCCCCAATTTTGAAAGTATCTCCCCACACAGTCTTAAACATGAAGCTAGCTCTTGATCTTTTGTTGGCTACTTGTCCTGTATCACCTGGTGAAAAGACAAGCCCAACAAGGACTAAAGAGGCTCTGGTAATCTGTGCAGAAAACTGCTGCAGTTTGCCAGATTTAGTCTCAAAAAACTTCCTGTTAATGGCTTCTTGTTTTAGTGCATGGGCATCATGACACTCATAGCATAACCAGTGCTTGTGTTCCCAGGTCACTGAGCTGGGCAGTAAGTTATGTCCGAGTGGGTTCTGCTGTTGAATATCATTCTCTGGTTACTATATGGGAACTGCTGATCTCTGTAACTCCCAATTGTGTTGAAGCAAATGCTGACTGCACTTAACTGTGGAAAAATCCTTTATTGTATTTGCAGATGAGACCTCTAGAAACTTTCATAGCTGTATTGTAAAGAGAGAAGCAATTTTTTCTAAAAGCTAAAGGAACAAACACAAGAAAATGTATAGAAAATCCAATACCCACCAAACTTAAATTCATTAATCAAGGTATCAGAAAGACTATGCTGCCAATATTGTATCAATACTGTACTGAATTGTCTCTAGCACAACACGACATTAACCAAAATTTGCTATTTCCTCCATTTGGAGAAATTTGTGAATGCTTTGGGATGGGAAAAGCCTCTACAAGTTTGGTTGTAAGTGTCTGAAAAAATAATAGAACCTGGTCTTCCTGGTATGATGTGACAGGAGTGATCATTCTAAGGATGCTCAAGGAGATTGTGGGAATTTCTTTGTGATAATTCATCTTAAATGTACTGAAAAAATTCAAGAGTCATGTCCGGTGTAAAGATATAAAATTCAATGTAACATTAAAGCTAAAGAAAAAAGCTCATTACAGTATTGAATGTAAGGAATCCATCTGCCCTTGATCTATAAAGGAGTAGAGATTAAAGGCTATCACTAGATTTTTGTTTTCTAACCTTATTGACTGCCTTTATCTTCAATTAGTGAAATCTTCATGGAATCTCACACAGTCACAAAATGGGGCCTGCATTTCATGATCAGAGGATAGAAACACATTTTTATAAATACTTTTGCCATACTGCATCCAAGGATGATGATAGTTTCTACCTAGAATCCTCCATTTTTTGATAAGAAACTTGGCTTCTGCTTTTTCCTGAGGAAAGATCTATTGCCACTGTAGAAAGCCAAGGAAACACATGAAGCCTCCACTGCTCATCAGTAAACACTTGGACTGAAATGAGTGGGTAGTCTTATTGTGGCTGATCCCATTGTGCAGGAGCTGAGCAGGATCTTGGCTTCTTGTTCAGAGAACATGATTACTCTTTTGCTTAATTCATTGTCTCATTTTTATTTGTTCTGTCTTTAATAAATGCTTTGTAGGATCGTGCTGAGGAGACTGCTTTTCATTTGTTTCACCAGTGAACCTTTTAAGATACTGTGTATGAACAGTCTCAAATTGTACTTCAGCTGAAGAAGAAAGCTATGTGTATAATTTGAAATAAGTGGTGTGTTAGGATTGTTGTGGGTGATGGTTAATTAGAAGGCTTGTGGCAGCTCAGGCCTTGGCAACAAAAAGCGATGGGGTTTTTTGCTCAATATTGAGTCAAAGTGTACAGCGGCCTTAGCTGATGTTGTCTGTATAGATGCATTGATTTTTAAGGTCAAAAGCAATTATCAGACTTTATAATGCCTTTAACCATGTTTGGGTGCTGCTAAATCCCTGTTGATACTAGAACCCTTCTATTTTTAACTCCTATATATCTGACACAATTTCAAGTCCTTTAGTTTTCCTTTCATCAGCTAGGCTAAAGAGCCCTTTGCTAACTGCATTTTCTTCTCATGTGAAAGCTTAAACCACAGCAATTAAGTTCCCCTATGATTTTTTTTCTCTTGTAAACAAAATGAACTGATTTTTGTTTGCTTGTTTGTTTGGGGTTCTTTTTATGGTAATAAATTATTTCTAGCTCTTGTGTGCTTGCAGCAGTCCTCCCCAGTTACTGAACATCCTCTAAAATATGGGCATCAGGGGATGAGATATAGCTCTCATCATGGTCTCATGAAGGCAGTAGGTGTAAGATGCAGGTCTTTCCACAGTCCCTGGGAAAGTAATTTCCTAATGAGTACTGAGAGTAACTGGCAGCTTCACACAGCTGAAGATTTGGCTCTAGCTGAAGCCTGCTTCTAATGAAAGCTGATTCACCAATTTTTTTCCCAGTGTATACAAATCAGAGGCAATCTCTCTGCCTCCTGGCAAGCTCTCCAAGCCATCAGTTAGGCAGGATTTGGCCAGATGTCTTCCATGCTGAGAAGCACTGCTAATGTATACTAACTGTAATTATTATGCTAGTATTAAATATCACCCTCTGTTTTTTATCTGAAATCAATGTCACTAAATGACTTCAAGCTCTTCAACTGTTTCTTTAAATTTCAGAGATAATAGCATGGATTTTGGTCCCTGTTTTGTTTTCAGTAATGCTCATTTCAGTGTTGCTTGAATGGTCGGACACAGCTTGGACTTTCCTTCTTTTCAAAGGGTACCAGAAACAGATAATTAAGGTAAAGGAGGATAAACAGTTTATGAAGTTAAAATTCTGAAAGGAGCAGGCAACTTAGCAGTGAAGGACACAACAAAGCCTGAGGCATGCAATGGTGTCTTTCCCCTAATCTTTCCTGGCAGCATCATGCTGATGCCTTCCATCTGCAGTGGAAGAGGATTGAGTTAGGGAACATCTAATTACACGGCTCTGCTGGGTGTCTGTGCTGAGGTGCTGGCAGTGGGGGGCTGCCCCATGCAGGACGCAGATGGCTCCAGTTGCCTCTGACCCATGCACTGTAGGGCACAGCTGAGCCCTGCAGCCAACATATTGTTCCTCAGGGAAAGGGTGTGTAAGAAAGGAGGAGGAAAATACCTGACAGGAGGAAACCTGAGGGAAGACCGAGGCTGGAGGCAAAGGATTTCCCTGCAGCACTGAGGAGTGCCACAGCAGAGCAGAGGGTCGTGTGAGAGAGCTGGAGTGTCACAGACATTACAGATTGCATCCCTGTGCACTGCAGTCTGGAGGGAAGCCAGGCCTTGGGAACAACGGAAGGAAAGCTGTTTCAAAGTTTGCCTCTTTCTTTCCCACTAATCAAATCAGTAGTTAAATATTTATTTTAATTGGCAATAAATTAAGTTCATTTTCCCCAACTTAAGTCTCTTTTGCCCACGAGTGAGGAAGCAGGGTTTGTTTAGCCTGAGAAAGGATGGCTAAGGAAAATTGCTTTCAACTGTAGAAGAAGGTTGTTAGAAAGCAAGTATGGGATTTCTCATAGCTGAGGCTGGGATGCAACAGCAGCAAGGAGAACTCTCTTAGGAAAACTTAGGAAAAACTTAGGAAAAATCCTTCATTATAAGACCGATCTTAAGCAGAAATATGGTGGAATCTGTTCCCTTGGAGGTGTCTAGAAGTCACTGGAACAAGCCTGGAACACCTGCTGTGCCTGTGAATTTAGCTCTATGCTGGGGGCTTCCAGAAGAGAGGTGTAACCTGGATTTTCCTGTCATCCCAGAGGATGCAGAGATGGAATGGGCAAACTTAAGTGTAGAGGGGCTGTTGTTTCCCTGTGTTCAACAGCTGTGCTGAACATCTAAATGCTAATTAAAGTGACATAAAATGACAGTGAAGGATGATGAACAGCATTCTGGAAAAAGCATGGAGTAGTCTCCTGAGCTACTGTGCAAGACAGTGTCAGCCTTTAGTGTTCTGTGTGAGTTTGGGGTTTTTATGTATCTCTATACATACATAAACATATAGATGCACATTGAGGAAGAATGATGAGGAATTGTGCCTGATCTGAATGTGTGATCTCAAAAGCTGAGAAAATGCTGACAGCTTTGGTCACCTCTTTCTGACACCTGGACAAAATTAGGAGCTGTGGTCACTGAGAAGCAGTCCAGGGGCAAGTTAATCCTCAACAGTAAGCAATCTTCACTGTGTTAAACCTCACATATTAGAGCTTGGGAGATATTTTGCAGAGCCCAGGCTGACAAAGCAGCTGTGTTGCTGTAGCTTGGAATCACAGGTATGGTGTTTTGCTGCCATATGGGCCAGAAGTATAAAGTTCTCATAACTGTGAATCATATATGCCAGTAATATTTTGGTTTCATCAATGCTTATCAAAGCCAGGAGAATAAAAAAAATAATAAATAAAAGGATAAGCAAGCTCTTCCAAAACCAGAAGGCAATATCTTCTTTAATCAACTTTATTTGACATACACTCTGGTGCCTTCTCGAATTTGGTGGCTTGATCCTGAGAAGTTCAAAATATGAGAAGAGGTAGAAAATTTAATGGTAAAATTCTCTCCACGTCTGTAGATATGGTGTGTAGAGGGATTTTTTTTATTTTTTGTTGCTTTGTATGTGGACACAGCTTCTGACAGATTTGAACTTGTTCTTGGTCACCTGTGTGCCAACATGCTCTATTATTTTGAGATGTTCCACAGAGTTCCAATGTTTGATCTATCACCTGTGGCCTCAATTCTGTTACAGCTGTCTCTGTCATAACTGATGACAAAAATGTCACCAAAGCAGTTTTCATAACTTTTCTCATGCCCATTTGATCCTTTGTGCCATCTGCTACCACAGAAAAGTCATTTGGTAGCTTTGATCTTTGTAACCTAGAAGATTAAATGAAACCAATGCAATCCATGGACTCCTGTAACTTTATTAGAAAAAATCATGGACTAAAGCTGAACTTGATGTTGAGTGTGACAGGTTTCAGTTGACTGATCCAGGACCTGGAGAAAATTTTCAGGAGTGCCTGAAGCCTAGGATTTCTGTGATTTTAGAGACTTACACTCCTGAATTATTTAGGCACTTAAAAACTCTCAGAATCAATGGCAATGCTTGCCCAAGGTTCACTGAGCAGATTGTTCTCATTTTTAAGTGCAGTAAGATGATTAAGTCACTCATCTCTAATTTATTTTAACTGATTGCACTACTAGTATAGCAATGGGTAGTTGTAAACTGTAGCAATGTTTCTTTGACATTATTTAGGGGAAAGCATATTAGTGTTGCAGGAATTGAAGTGTTTAAGGTACCAAGAGCAGAGATGTGGCTGTCTGGAGCCTCAGTGAAGGTTTTGAATTTTCAAATTGGTGCCAGGGTCCACCTTTAACATATAAGGGGGACACATACTAAATTCTTTTTGGTCATCTGACACTTTGCTGCACATTGTACCATTGATCTTGGTTATGGCAGAAACCTAAAATAATTTTTGCATTTTGAAATTACTACATAAACACATTTACTCAAACTTCCATAGGAACCAATGCTGTAAAAATGTCTCAGCAGTAATCCAATGAGAAGCATGTATTCTGTTCACTCCATGGCTGGCAATTCTGCATATTTACATATTGCCTCTGCATTAATAATTCCAGGCATAATTGATTTCCATTTCTGGAAAAGACTGCATATTGCATTAGATGTGTTGAGCAGATCAGCAGCTGCAGTGTTTATGCTCTTTTGCCCTTTCATGTATTTTATGGGAAATGGCTTAAAGTCCACATTGGTGTAGTGCTGTAGCTTTATGCATTTTTAATTTTTTTTTTATTTTTCCAGAGATTTTGCACAGTTGTTTTTCAAAATGCTGTGTTTATAACTTCCTAGAAACAGATGCAGTGTTTACTGACTAAAAGGAACCTGGGAATTTGGTTTTGAGCTGTTTGAGGCAGAAATGTGGGATAGGGTTTTCAAAGGCACTCGGTGTTGAGCTAATCTATATTCCCATTGAAGTAGGTGGGAGTGTCAGAACTTCTAGGCCTGCTTGAAGGAATGATGTGAAGCATCATTTTCTTAGTTTCTCTGCAAAAATGAAGGTAATAATAATCCCTCACAGCCATGTCAGTTGATGTCTAGTAAGAGGAACAAAAAAGCCTGTTAAAGTGTCACATAGCAAGAAAACTTTTGTATTTGTGACTCAGATTTTTCTGGTTTGGTGTTTGAATGCTCTAAGTTTTCCCCCCTTCTGCAAAAAACAGAAACAGGGAAAAGAGTAACTGAGCAGGCATCTGGGACTGGTGACAACTGTTCAGAGAAGGGATCTGGTCAAGAACAGAAGCAGCTAGTACATTCAATAGAGGAGGTAGGGATAGGTTGTTTGGAGCTTGCCAAGAATGAGGGATTGCAAAACTAGAAGGAGGGAACATAGGGAGGATGAGTCTGACTCATTAAATAATCTGTGTGATCGTCGCTTCTCCAGAAGCCTTTAGTCATGTGAGTTAGAGCATTCAAAACTGCTTACACAACCAGGAGAAGAATAAAGCAGTGAAGGAGGAGGAGGAAAAAAAGAAGGAAAAAAACTGAAAAAACAAGCCAAACCCAGAAATGAAGTAAAATCTTCTAAGTCTTTTAAGTTTATGCCAGCCCTACCAAGAGTAAGGAATCTCTGGAGGAAAATAGAAGGTTTAAAAGACTTTGTTTTCAGCCTGTCCTACAGCATTGTTTTGCCCTGGGGCATCTCTGGATAAAAACTGTGGGTCAGAGACACCTTCTGTAGATGGTTTACATGCTCAGGAGCTCCTGGATTCAATTGTGTTCCTACTAAGGCAAGTTAAGCCTCTTCAGTTTTTCATTGTAATTGTGACAAATGGGAATCCAGGGGCTCAGCTCTTTTTGTCTGAAAATCAAGCTTTCTGCATGGGTGGTTGATACATGGAAATCCTGAAGCCAAGAATGTTGCCTTCTGCTCTTCTGTGCCTTTTTGGGGTTTTTTTACCTGTAAAGGTAAACCTGTTTCAACATAGCTTTCTGAAGCTATTCTGAAGCTTTTTCCTGAGCAATTAGCAGATGTAAAAATGTATATAGTATAAGAAAAAAAATATGTTAATTGTAAGAGTATGTACATGAAAATATTTCTATGGGTGCCCAAAAGAAAGAAAAAACAATTTAGCCACTGCTGGGACTGGGAAGGCAGAAGTGTTAAATATCTTTTCTACTTTAATTTTCACCCTTTTGTGGTTGTAGTTCGACTGCTAAATACAATGAGCGACAACAAGATGAGAAGTAGAGCTATGGTAGATAACAGTGTTGAAAGAGTGAGTCATTAGCAATCCCTTCCAGATCTGGAGGGGAAGTATGTTTAAGAAAATTGTAAAAAGAAAATTTAGGTTTGTGTGGGTGTTTTGTTTTAATAGGTAATTTTGGTAGATAATTTTTTAAAATTTTTTTTAGTAAGGTTTTTGTGTATGATGACACCTAAGTAAGGGAAATCTGGGTAAGTATCTGCTGAGCAATGCAGGTATGGATTCTGCTGCCTCAGAAATGAGAAGGGCAGATAAGTGCATGAGAAGATGCAATAGTATGATTTTTGTGAAACGCTGTAGGACTGGTAGGGCAGAATATATGACATTGTTTTTTACACATTTTCCCAGGATATGAGTAAAAATATGGCTCTTTACCTACCACTTCTGCCTAATCAGGATATAGCTGGAGGGCTTGCTGACTATCCAATCGATTGTTTTTGCTCATGCTGGCACTCATTAAAACATGGTTTGGAAATGCTGCTGATGCAAGAGAAGAGAATAAAAGCCAGCTCACACTCTCATGGCTCTGTGGACTCAGCACTGCTCTGTGTATTCATACTATCTTTGATGCAGCTGCAGATAGCCCTCAGCAACATAATAGCCATATAGCTAAAATGAATATTAGCCATAGGGACTTGTCCCAGTTGCACTCGTACATCAAATGCTCCATATTAAATAAAATTATATTAATAAGGAAATTGTGGTGGGTAAATATGGGCATCTGACAAAGGTTATGCCTTAATGCTTATGGAGATCAGTATCAAGTGGAAATTAAAATGCTGATATGAAATCACTGTTTAAAAGGGCAGGTGGTTTGTCTTTGTACTTTTTCAGGGAAGAATGTGATCTGTCCTTCAATAAACCTAACTGTGTACCTCATGGTGCCTTGCTTTTCTGTGCTGGCAGCAGTGATGTCTCCCAGGCTTTTGGCACATGAAAAGTCCAAAAACATCTAAGATGGGCTTTCTTGGAAACATCAATAGAGCACGACATTTAGAATTACACATCCCCCTCACTTTTTTCCCCTTACAGTTGAACTCAATGATCTGAGCAATCTTTTCCAATCCAAATGTCAGGATGATTCCACGTTTCCAATTTGGTTTAATTACCTTTTTTTTAAAAAAAGAAAAAAAGAAAAAAAAGGAAATGGCAGAAACAGAGAAGGTAACTCTAGGACTTTTGACTTTCAAGACTGCTCAGCTGAAGCCTTTCCCACATAAAGAAAGAATGCAGAGAATTAATTCTGAATTTCCATAGTAGAATAAAGACGACAGATTTCTCTGCCAGACTAACTCAGAATGTGTCTAGTCCAACCTGTAGCATGCAGTGGTCAGCCATGAGGGCCCAGCTGCCTGCTCAGAACTTTATTCCACCTGTTCTTGAAAACCATTAAGGGCAGAAATGGCACAATCTCTCTGGGTAACCTCTTCCATTGTTCACTATCCTCACAGTGCAAAAGCTTTTGTAGCCAGCTCGAGTATCCTTTGTTTCAACTGATGATTGTATCTCATCCTCCCAATATGCTGCATTGTGAAGAGCCCAGCTCTGCTCTCTTTGATAAGCTCCTCATAGATATTGCACAGCCCTTTATTCCCCTCACTTCTATTAGTATTTTTTTTTTAGTTTTATCTCTTATATTTTTCCTTGTGTGTCAGGAAATTATTAATTTTCACAGGCAGACAACAAATCCCAGCCAAGTAAACTCGTTAGCTTATTTATGTGTCCTGCTGATCTGACAGTAAGGTCTAACTCATCTCCAGATTTAGACCTATGAGTTTAGGTTTCCACATTGTTCATGTTTTCTCTCCAAGTGTGAAAGCTCCCATTATAAGTCAAAGCTGCCATCAGAGTGAAGAGGTTGTTAGTCTCACGCCTCAGCCTGCTTGCTTAGCTGTCTTGTTCCTGGGGTTCTACTGGCTATAGTGGCCCTGGCCCCCACACAGCCCCTTGTTCTGCAGAGACTTGAAGGCCACAAGGAGAAAATGGCTAAAACTGATACAGGAAGTCAGCAGCAGGGCATCATTTGAACTCACCTCTCACATTCATGCTGCATGTCTTAGACACTGGAAGAGATGTTCTGTTTCGGAGGAGCTGTGTGGCTTTGTTCTGTGAGTATCAGAGAACAGAGGCACAATCTGTTGGGAGCAGCTTAGAGGATGGTGAGCACGTTTCTTTATGTACAGAGCTTTGTTTGACAGTTCTGCAACACATTCTCTGTGGTTTCCAGTTCAGTGGCATTGGGACTAAACACTGTGATTTATTATCTCAAGTAATTGAGATAACTTTGAATAAGTTTGAATAACTTTGACAGCCTCCTTTTGGACTGAGATGTGAAAATGACAGTGAATTCAATATTGAGTAAAATTAATGCCAGTTACAGAGGGGAGTTCAATGCACAAGAAAGTAGAGTGACAGTTGTAATAATTTAACACTTCTGAGAAAAGAATAGTTGCTCTGATCATGAAAAGCCTTAGAAATTCTAATTCCTTTTGTGGTTACTGCAATAAGAATGCACTATTAAATACACGAAATGAAAGAATACTGACAGAGGTGCAAAATATCCTTGTTGTTCAGAGGATTTTGCTTTGTGGCATTTATCTGTTATTGATGTCTCCCTGTTCTCTAGCTCCTCAGGCTCTATCAGATTGCATTCCCCAGGACCTGTCTGACACTGATCCTTTGGATTATATCTCAAGGAGCCTCTGTCTTTCAGGATGAGGATTTTTGTTTAACCAGGCCAGGAAAATGACAAATGATCAACTGGAAATGAACACAGGATGACACTGGGCTTTGCTAGTGGTCAGTGTGATGATTGCTGTTTGGAAAACCTCTGGTTTTGGAGTTTAGATGGTTCTAAATTACTTTTAAAAGAAAACTATAAGGAATCAGTGAGTCTTCTGTAAGTGTGGGGAGAGAACACAAAATTTTGTTTTATATATTTAGTGTCCTGGGAAGAAAAGCATGGCAGAATTATGAAAAATGAGAATGCTTGAAACTGGAAAATTTTAATAATCAAACCTAGTAATTGCATAATTTCTTCATTACTTCTAAAAGACCCATGCCTCCCATTTAGTTTCTATTTCCACTTCTTGTTCTTTATGACAAATATTATGAAATGGAAAAGCCAAAATTATTGAAATCTTAATATGCATATGGCTAGATAGCTGCAGTGTGCTTAGTGCTGCAGTGATTTCATCTATGTACAGTTCTGGTTGTTCACATTCAACACTCTTCTATATTGAAATCCAGTGAGCAAGAAAGGGTTAGTAGGATGACCAATCCTTTCTGATGAACCTGTATTTCAAAAGGAAAGCAAACCCAACTTTTCTAGTTTTCTCCAGACTGGTATTCTACTCTACAGATACAATATTTGTTCTTGTGTGATTATTAGGAGGGAAATAATCTCTTCAACCATGCTTCTCTAAGAAGATAAAACTTAGTAAGTTTATACTGGTTCTAGTCATTGTGGTCATGACATTCTGAACCTGTCTTCCAGCAGGAAAAGACCTACATTTATGGGGTGAATGGTCATTCAACCTGTCCAACAATGGGAAAAGTGTATTGGATGGAGGTCTTGTATTTTGTTCCATTTCAGAAAATTTTATCTCTCTTTTACCCTTTTAACTCTGGAGAGCAATGATTTTCCTACCCTTGCATGTAAGCTCTTTTAAAGTGTAACAAGCCCCTGGATTTCTCTGTATCTCAGGCAGAGACAGAGCTGGAGACAGACCTAGTGACCAGCTCATGGATAGCAGATGAGAATTGATGGAAAAGGAACCATGGGAAAGCATCTTGAAACCCTGAGTTTTCTCTTTTTTTTCCCTCTTCATTAGTGCTAGCCACAGCCCGTGTTGATGAATCACACTCCTGGACCTGTGTAGAAGCCAGAGGCACTCTGCTCAGAGAGAAGGAAATCCCTGCAGAGCTTCCCATTAACATCGAGAGGGGAGCAATTGTAAGGCCTTCCCACAGGGAAAGGGCTCCATTAACCCCTGCATTTGGGAAGGGCACAGACTCACACTTAATTTATTGTCAGCCTAACGGTTAAAACAGCAGTGTAGCCTGAGTTTGGAATATTTCTCAGAGCTTCTGGCTCTGAAACATAAAACAGTGAATCTCTGAAGTTCTACCATTGTTCCACTGCTGCCTTTCAGGATCGATTGTTACCATGGGCATGAGCAGCTGAGGAAGATGTGCTACTGAATTTCATTTTTGAGCAGCTTATGTGCTACTAAAATTTATATAAGGTTGTGACATTTATAGCTCTCTTTCTCAAAGGCTGAAGCTTGTTCTAGAATATTTTCCAAGTTTTTATTCCTTTTTAATCTATACTAAGCCTAGTATTTCCTATTTACTAATTTCATCAAGATCAGTTTTTGACTGAGAAAAACAGAAACAGAGATGAAGGCAGCTGTCTTCTGCTATCTTTTCTTTTAACAAACTAGTAACATATGTAATGTAACTAGCCCAAGCATCAGGTACCTGAAACAGAATATTTTTAGTGATGTCAGTTATAGTCAGGAAATAAGCTTATTAATGAAAACTATGAATAATGAACTATCCTGCTCTATATGTATATTGCTTTATATAGGTTGCACAGGGAGAGTGGCCATCTTGTGGGTACCTCCTTTGGGATTGAAATAATGGTTGGATCATCTGATATTCTGATGGGAGCATGCGTCTCTTGTGATTTAGAAATAGAAATGTAGACCTAGAAATAGATTGGGTTAGTTTTAACTAGCTGTACTATTTTAATGCTATCTTTATATCTACTCCTGATTTCTTATGTATGTGTTTGAAATCTAAAGCTTTCCAGCTCACAGTCCTTCTAAAGTCCTTTATTCTTCCCTTTTCCTCACTCAAGTTTTTCATGTGGAAGTTTTTCTTATCAAGTGATACAGATGATTCTATCTAGGTGAAAATTGCTGCAGTAGGTAAATGTATTTTAAATTCATACATTTGTGTCTGAAATTCTATTTTCATTTACTTTGAAGTTGCAAAGATTTTAAGGATGTTAGAGGGGAAGTATTGTGTTTTCAAGCAAAAATAAAACAAAAGCCATGTCTACCCTTTGTATGCTAAAACTCATCCATCAGCAGGATACTTAGTACTTATTTATATAACAAGATCCTTCAGAATTATTTTGCATTTACTGCAGAATTTATTCACAGATAAAAGAGCACCAACATGCTTTCTATGTATTAATGAAAAATGCTGACAACTTTGTAATTTTTCACTTGTCTTTGGGATACTTTGTCTGTCTGTACAAGTAATTCACCTTACATACACAGGCCAATGATTAATTTATTGACCTGGGGATTTTACAGAAAATATCTTCTTGGATTTTAATCCTACTTGACCAGCCAAGAAATATGTTCTTATCTGTACTCCCAGGAGGAGAGCAGTAGCTAAGTCACCTCCCTTGTCTTTTGATTACATTTAAACTCACTACTACTACTACATTAATTTATTTTTTTATTAAATGACTTGGAGATTCTATACAAAACAAACAGTTTTGGGGTTTTTTTATCTGCTAATATGAAAAGCACCCAATTATCATTTTGTCTTATATTTCTGAGGCCAGTAACATTATAATTTTTGTCAAAAGGGGTGATCAGTCCTTATGAGACCCAAATCTCAGAGTCCAGAGGATTATTTGCAGTGTCTGGTAGCCACACAAGCATGTAGGCTCAGTCCTACTCTCGTGGTAAGCAGCAGTGAATTTTGGTCTTGGAAAATTCTCTGGAGAAACAGATCCTCTGTGGCAAACCAGGTCTCTCTGAGGGAAAATGAATACAAGCAGCACTGTATGATAAGCCAAATCATGCCTCTGCAATAATATCCCACACATCACTGACCTCTTCAGCAAGGTCTTGACAAGCAGTTTCCCAAGGGTAACTGGTAAATGTTTTTCTCAACCATGTTCAATGATCTTTCTTCCTGGACCCTCCATATTTACTCCCTACCATGTGTTTCAACAGGACTTTGGCCCTATTGAGATTTTATATGGAACAAAGATCTTCCACAATCTAAGCTTCCATAAAAATATGCCTCTATATGCATAATAAATCTGTATATAGGCACAGTGTTCAGGCCTTTTTATACACTTTTTTCATTAGTCAGTAAAGCTTTTCCAGTACCAAGGGACAATTCATTCATTTGATCTAAAACCCAAATGTCTTGTAAAAGCCAGATGCCTGAGCTTGGGCTCTCTACAGTCCCTGGGGGGAGAAAGGTCCCTTCCAAAAGTGTTATCCCCTGTGCCACACACACCCACCTTAAGAGGAAATTAATTATTCCCTCAAGGCACTAATTTCTTTCTGTAGATGTTACAGGAAGCTTAACTTCCACATCTAATCTTAAATATCCACAGTGATCCCAGAAACATTTTCCTTCACTTTCATAAGCATGATAGGTAGTATTGTCGATGTAATTGCTACAGAAAAAATATGCAGAACAGGGAAATGAGAAAAGGGCATGGGGTGAAAAAAAAGTGACAATTTTTCTACAGACAATAAAAAAGATAATGAAGTGAAACAGAGGATACAAATAGCAGTGGTCCTAAAAGGTATTATTTTTTTCTGCTGAATGAGGTGGCAAGGCACAGAATAAATAGCAATATTTTGCCATTGTTTAGGCTACTTTCTATCTTTCAGCTATACTTATGGCTTCCATTGATATCTTTAGGATATTGTGGTTTGGTCTCAAGATTAAAGATTCTTAAGAATCTTTCCTCTTTGGTAGCTTGGATGGCTCTTTTCTATATTCCCTAGAATGATCTTTTATCTCCCTACTGTCATCTCCAAGGACTGCATGTGATTCCCCAGTTTCTGTCTCTGATCTTCTCTTATTTTTGTAACTGTGTCTACCGAAAATATTAAAAGCCACCTGCCACTGATTAAAGTGATCCATTTCTCTTTACTCTCATAGTCCATCCTTGCTCATAGTTTTTGAGGAGTTAAATTTAAATATTCTGCCAGAAAGCAAGCCTCTGGAGTGCTTTAAGAGCTCTGTGAGGCATCAGGGTAGCTCAGCTTCATACAACCATTTACAATTGATCACCCAGTGCAATGCACTGGGGGAACTGACACAGTCTGACTCAAAACAGGCTTTCAGAGAGCCAGGCTGCTCTGTTTATGTCACAGAGGGGACAGCATGTGCTTTACTGACTGTTTGTGTATCTCTGATGGAGGAGAGAGAGAGTGAAAAGAATATTCCTCCTCTGAACTACTCAACATATTCCTAACCCCCAGCAGAGCTCAGGGGGACTTGGCATTTTAGCCCCAGATTCTCATTAGTTTGGAAAATTGTACTTGAACTGAAAAACTATACTTGAGCATGTTGTCCTGAGTCAGTGATGTTCTAAGGAGGAAAAAGCTTTTGTTCACAGGCTGTGTCAGTACTTCAGCCATCTCCTGTGGGAGTGGGGGAGCTCTGCCCACACCTCCCACCACACTCATCAGCAATGTTCCCTGCCTTGGTGGAACCAGTGTTCTTCCTCCTACCTGCCCGAGACACTGATTTTTGCAGTTCTTCACAATTCAAAAAAACACTGTGCTATCTCAAGGAAAGGTTTAATTATAGGTTTGGGGTTTTTTTGCTTTTTTTAATCTTTATATTTTTAGGATCATTAATACACTTTAGTACCTGAAGTCTTTGTTCTTTAGAGCTGCTGGGCAGGCAATACAAAGCTGCAGAAACAGTTTCTCTGCCTTCCTCATTTATGTGGAAAAGAAAGAAATGTCATCTTTTCCAGTGTGCCAGAGTAGGATCCAGTAGGTAACCTCTCCTCACCTGGCTTTGCAAGCTGACTTTCTGGGCCTACTTAGTCTCATAAGATGCTATTCATATATCTTGAATTGGTGACTTTTATGTTGCCAGTGATAAGAGTTGCTCTTCCCTTTGACTCTCTGAATGCAGGAGGGTTCATGGAAACCACAACTCACATCCAGAATGTGAGCAAAAATATTGTTTATTGATACAAAAGAAGCAGGTAAATGATGTTAACAAACTAGTTATATGGCATTTTGCCACGCTTCTGATGCTGAGAGCCCCAAAGTGATGGCATTTTATAGAAGTTATTTTCCACCACAAACATCTCTATGTTTGGATTGGGATCCTACAGATTTTCCCCTGCACCCTTTTGAATATTAGTCTTAACTCAGAAGCTCTGAACAACCACAATTATTAATCTAAAGGTAACGCATCTTTTAATTTTTTTCATTAGTTCTGACTCTAGATAATTTTTGGTGTGTACATGAGGGAGACAGAAGAAAACTCTGGCTTGCTGGTATTTTAATACTGTGACCATCCTAAGGGGACACGTCATTGCAGTTACAGCTTCCTCAAGAGGGGAAGAGGAGGGGCAGGCACTGATCTCTGCTCTGTGGTGACAGTGACAAGACCTGAGGGAATGGCCTGAGGTTGTGTCAGGGGATGTTCAGGTTGGATACTGGGAAAAGGTTCTTCACTTAGAGGGTGCTTGGGCACTGGAACAGGCTCTCCAGGGAACTGATCACAGCATCAAGCCTGACAGAGTTCAAGAAGCACTTGAACAATGTTTTTGGGCACGTGGTGTGACTCTTGGGGTTGTCCTGTGCAGGGACAGGAGATGGATTTGACGGCCCTTGAGTTTCCCTTCCAACTCAGGATATTCTATGGTTCTATGACCTTGGAATTGCCTTGGCTGTGTTTTTGTGTTTTGTAATATGTAAGGATTTAAAATTTAAACATTCATGGTCAAGAAAATAATCTCTAGATAAAAAATGGATTAGAATTAAGCAGTAAGAATCCTTGAAATTGCATGTTATGCTGAGATAGACCAGACCTCAAAGGTGATCTGTGAACCAATTGTCAGTGTCCTGACAGAAGTGTTATCTCCCACGAACAGAATCCTTGGGGTGTGCTGCTGCAGTAGTTAACTGACAACTAAAAAAAAAAACTGTACACAGAACTACCTGCAGTTAGTCTTTTAAATAACATAAATTAATTTTCTTTTTTAAATTGGTTTAACTGAAACTTTTAAATTTTGCTTAGGGGAAAAAATGTACGTATTTTAGACCAGATCCCTAAAAGTAGCCGGTTACTAGAAAGACAGGGAAAATCTAGCTCTCAGTCCATGTTTTTCTGTGGAAATGCAAAATGTTTAAATTATATTCTGTTTATATCTGCATAATTACATATACCTCCAAGGAATGAGCTTTAGTAAGTTCCAATTTTGCATATTAAATTTTTAGATAAAATATTTAATCATGAAGTTGAGAAAAGAGTAAACTTTAATCACCATTAAAGAAGTGGGAGTTTTAGATAAGGAGCACCAACGTGTAAGGACATTGATCACCTGCAGAGCCATTCACCTTTGTCTCACTCTTTCCTGTCAAGGTCTCCTTGGGATAACCAAGGGTAGTTCCTATCTCATGGTGTTTCCTTTCATACTTAAAATGAACTTGTATTTCAGGCCATCACCTTTTCTTTAGCTGTGACCTCGCAGCTTCAAAAGGCAGTCAAGAGTGTGGCTAGCTGCAGAAATATCAGGGCTAGATAGAGGAACTGATGTTCCCACCAGGGAGGGAAGCTTCACCTGTGTGAGGGTGACTTGCCCCATTAAACTCCCTTTCCTCTGAACACCCAGAGAGCTCCACCTTAAACCAGCAGTTTACCACATCAGCTCTGCACTGGGATTTACTTTGTCTGAGACATCATGCTTATAGTCATGGATTAAAAAAACCTCCAATGGCCATTATTTTTGCCCATGGCTGGTGGTATTGACAGGTAAATGCTGTTTCCTCCTGTCCATATCTGTATCTGCAATACCATAATGGCCTGTCCCATGGCTGCACTTGTCAGAACCCTGCAGGCTTGTCAGTGCTATCCCTGTTTTCCCAAAGCAATGAGGCTCTGTAGGGTGCATGTGTGGAGGGGCAGCCTGTGTCTCTGGCCAAGCCTGACCCCCATGGTCGAAGGCAGCTCTCTCACACACAGTATCCTCCACCAGGTCTTGCTGAAATCCTTGGCTGGGTAGAGGAAAGTGCATGTGCCCTAACTGTGAGAAAGGCTGCCATCAGCCCTCTGGTGAAGTTGCTTCAGTAGTGATCCAGAGACACTGTTTGATATTCCTGAATATTATGCAAGTCACACTCTGAGCTAGTTAAGATATAAGAACTTTGCTCAGTATTTTATGAATCATACTACTTAAATGCATTAAATGATATCAAACACTTTCTATCATCAAAGGAGCACAACATTATCTTTAGCTCTTCAGAAATAACAGATCCAAGGGTAAGTAAAACAAATGTATTTTCTTAATTGCAGAGCCAAGTGAAGCACACTTTAAAGGCTTTAGAGCTGCAAGTAGTAGTTGCAAAAAATAGAAAAACTTTTGTTCTGTCATCTTGCAATATAAGCATGTCACATAAACTCAGATGAGGTCAGTGAAGTTGAGACACAGTTAAAGAATAGGAGACAGATATCAGAGAATCAATTACACTGGATAAAATCCTTAATATTATGCTGCAGGTTCTCCAGTCCTCAGAATTACATTCGATGCCTTTGCCTCAAAGAAGGAAAAGTCAAAGTTTGGAAAATAAAGTTATCTGAATATAAAAGTACTTTTTAACCTGTGCCCTTTCTCCTGTACAACTGAAATGAAGTGGTGTTTGTGTAATTTTAAAAATATAGCATTTTGATATATGGGTGAAATGAGCTGAAACATGGAAGTGTATTTTCTTCTCTAGCACTCTGGAAAATAAGTTATTGCAGTCAGTTATTTTCTGGAGAAAAAAGAAATCTCATTATGTTGAGCTACTGACTTGAGGCTGAATTAGTCTGCTTGGCAGAATTAATCAAACATTGATTCTTGGACTAACTTTCACTTTACTGTGTGAATATATGATAGCAGAGAGAATAGTCTGTGCTGATGAGGTATGCACAATGGCTTCCTCTCTCTGTCTTTGCCTTTGCAGAGCTTGGAAAAGCTTTGAACTGATGCCACAAGGGAGCTAGAAGGAATTAAGAGACAAATCCCATGGTCAGAAGCAGCAGACAGAAGTCATGTGCAGTCCAGACATTTGTCATGTAAGTAGTAAGACTGGGGAAAAGTCCTGTGGCTTATGTTCTTTGGTGATGTGGAAGCCCTTTGTGGAGCTCTGCATGGTTATCAGCCAACACTTTTCCTTTTTAGAGGAGGGAGGATAATTCTTCCTAAGAAACACAAATTCTTGAGATGGGATTGTTGCAATGGCACTCTGAGGTCTGGACACTGCTCTTGGACTAAAACTTGGCTTCTGTTCTCCCTCAGTATATTCTGGAGTTGGAACATTAAACTGAACAGGGTTCTGTTACGTGGCTTCTAAGAGTAGGTTAAAAGAGACAAACTCACAATTGCTTTAATAAAGCGTAAGACTTGCCAAAATGTCCCCAAGTGTTTGTTGTATGGTTCATGAAAGAGTTTGTTTTAGAAGAAATATTTTCCTCCTTCAGTGAAGAAAATATTTTCAGAACTCTTAAAAAATTAACTAGTAATAAAAGTTGTCATGACTGGACATTTTCCAAGGAGAGGTGAATTGCAAAAATTAATAATTAGCCAAAAAGCAAAGATTAAATTTCTTCTCATTAAAAAAAAAAAAAAAAGAGTTGTCAGTTGTAGGATTAAAAAGATGTGTCTTCATCTCTTCATCTGTCAAAGCTGATTATTTTTTAGACTCAAATTAAGGGTTTGCTCATGCTCCTTCATTGTAAGGAAGATCTGAATAAAGTGTCTACTACTCTCTTTCAGTGCCTGTGTTTCTGTTATGCTAATAACGGCAGGAATGTTCTTCCATTAGGGCATGAGGGATTTAAATCCATAAATAACTTGAGTGAATAGAATTGACTTCTTATCTCTCAAGTGACGAAATTGATTTTTTTTTACAATGTACAAAGAGAGAAGATGCCATTAATATTGAAGGGTAATATTTCTGAATGGTTGTCCTGTGATTTCTTCGAGAAAAGGCAGCCCCTCTCTGAAGCTAGTGAATGTCTGCTGTACACTTCAAGCACTTTACAGCCTTTATGTGCTATGGTTAGTGGTAAGGGCAAAAACAACAGTCAGTACACTTGGTCGGTTGTGTAAAATGCATTTACTTTCGTAAGACAGTCAGAGCTTCACCCTGCCAACATTTTAATGAAAAATCACAGTTGCTTTAACAAAATCCCCCATTTTCTGTTCTCTAATATGAAATGAGAAACCGATGAAATTAAGAATGAGGTGGAATGTCTTCAGCAAAAAAGTGTGATTTCATATATTTAAATGTAAAACATTGTGGCTTATTCATTCCTTTCTCTGCCTGTATACAAGGATGACAGGGGAGTGTACCCCAGGGAGCTGGTTTTCGTGCCCCCATTCTGTTCCATATACACAGGCTGGCTGTAACCTTGAGATGTAGCTTTTGGAGGGCAGTTTCAAGATCAATTTTTCCAATTCAGCTTCTCTAACTGGAACCTTAGCTGATATTACTTGACTGTCAGGATTTGTTATACAGGGTCTTGCCAGCCACTGCTTTGGTATGAAAAGAGCTTTAAATGAAAGCTGAGTACTGTATTTTATCCTGAAGCTGCCTGTGTGGAAGGACAGGTAATTAATTCTGCATGCAGATTAAGAGGGATAACTGGAATCTGTTGGAGAAGTAAACAGCTTTTCTCTGGCTGCTGCCTGGGCAGCACAGAGACCTTCTGCTCCCAGCACCAGGGACACCAGACCTCCCTGCAGCCTGCAAGGCTCTCATCACTGGGACTGGGCAGGACCAGTTCCTCCCCAGTGCTTATCAGCCTTCCCACGCTGCACAGCAGCCTCTGCTCTAAAATCAACCCTTTTGTTTCCATGCAGACAAAGTCCCAGTATCTAATAAACAGCTGTGAATGAATGCAACACAACAACAGTGACTCACCTTCATTTGCAGGTTGCCTCTCTGTAGTTTGTTTTTGTTGCTTATTTGAACTGCTGTCATTTCCTCTTCACAAGCTGGCAAAATCCACAGCCCCCTGCTTCTGGTAATGAAGTGCACAGCCAGACTAGCTGACAAGGTATTTTTTAAATGAAAGGCATTTGTGCTCTGGAATTTCTTTGACATGGACTTGCACAGAGGGTGGCACAGAGATCCAGCTATGAGTTTACTACTATTAAATAACTGAAATGACCTATGAAATGTCAGTGGAGATCTTGAAGTAATTATACCCATTAAACCCCTCCAATTAAGATGTTTCTTACCACCAGGGACAACAGGCCAGATTCTGTATCCACAGTAACTCCACAAAGCACGTTAGAGACAGATTGATTTATGCTCCTGCAAGAAATAGTAGAATTGATACTATTAATTCCTTTTTATGGTAGTATCCCACCAGAAACCTGAAAAATACTTGTCAAAATTATTTATATGGCAAACTGAGGTAAGAAGAATAAAGCCTTATTTTACAGGCCAAAACCTATTACGGAGCATTCACCAACAACTTAGATTTCTCATACTGGACAGAGGCATCACTGCTACAGCAGATTTGTTTGATTCTAAACTGAAATTACTGCAGTTAGACATTTAAAAATCAGAGCCATGACTTTTTTAAACTTACTATTACAAGAAAGATGGAAAAGCATAAAAGCTTCAGCCTTCACCTTTAGAGCATGTTCAGGATGGCAGCACACAGTGTAGACCCATTGCATTTTATTTATGTGTGGCACAATCCTTTTTAATTTCTAACCTCTCGTTATAGTCAATACAGTAAATAAAAGATGTATATAACCAGATGAGACTTACGGAGAAAGAATGAGAAGAATACCTAATTTAAACCCATATTAAAATTATACAAGCTTAATAAAACCTACATACCCATTCAATGACACCCTATATAATGGGTCTTCCCAAGACTCTAGAGAACAGGGCATTTTGAGAGTCTTGCTAAGATGGTTCATATTCATAAATAATTTTTTAAGTGCAACACTGAGTCACACAGGACTCAGTATCCACCATGACAGACAAGGAAGCTGAAACTTCACAAGAGCATGATGATGTTGGGTGATTACAATTAATCCATGAACACTGGCTCTTCTACTGAGAGCATAAAACTCCTCTAAGCTACATGCAAAATTTACACCCTTTTATCCTACAGAGATTTATGGAGATCAATTTTTTTAATTTCCTCTCTGGTGGCCTTTCAATGTCCTTAAATCTTTCTCCAGAGCTCTAATGCTATGGCCAGTTGTACCAGGGAGATTCTATTGTGTTTTCTAGTAAAGAATATTCAATATATAGTAACATTAAATATAAAATAACATTTTAATGGAACAGAAAAAAATAAGCTGGAAGTAAAAGAAAAAATCATCTATTCTACCACCTTTTTATTTAAAGCTTGGGGCCAGATGCTAAAACAGAAGTGCTGGAGGGTCTACAGGCACAGCTGCCATCGTTTTCATGGCACTGTATTACCGTAGCCCACAGAGCTGCAAAGGCACATCTTCAGGACACACTTTTAACCTGACACTAGCTAAAAGCTTCTCCCAATATTGTATTGCTATTAAAAACAAACAAACAAAAAAGATAACAATTATCATATTTTTTTCTTTACAGTTCCACAGAGCTGTTGTGGTTACTCACCTACTAGTGACATGAAGGGTTTTGTGGATATTGCAAATGTAAGGGATCAGCTCAGAGTTTATCTGTGAGCTCTCCAGGAATACATTTATCCAGGAGTGCTGCTGCTTCAGTCCTAGTTACATATCACACCCCTTGGCTCTGGAGCCTGCCATGCTTGCTCTCAATTACATTTCTGTAGCAGCACTGGAAGCTTGTCCCTTCTTCATCTGCCTGCTGGGTGTTCACAGTGCTCTGGTGTCTCAGTGGAAGCTGCTTGAGCTTCTATCAGTTTGACATTTGTGTTTTACATTAACAGTTACAAATGTGGTTCAAGGTTCTCTTTTTACATGAGGAATCAATAACATTCATTGAGAGAATTATATTGTCCCTCTTCTAAAAGGTTATGGCTAGTTTTGAATAATTTCAGCTGTTTGGGTAAATGCCTTTTGTTGACATTAACACTTACCACTTTAGGTCCTTTTTTCCCCACACTTTTCCTATTGCAGTGAACCTGCAAGATCATGCAGAAGACTTTATTTGATTTCCAAAATGCTCCTTTTGTCCTCTAGAAAATCAGACAAGATGAGAACTTAAATAAATTTCTTGCTTTCTCTCCAGATTCACCTGCTGTCAGAGTCAGTGCACCAGACACAATCACAGCACACTCATCCATGGGAAAAACTTCAGATGATCTTCACATGGTGGGGCAGGGCAGTGGCTGGTCACCTGTGATGTTTCCACTGAAGAGTCTGCAAGGCCTGGTAAAGGGATTTAACCTACCATGACACCTATATTCAAATGCTAGTTACAGTGATAAAATAAAGATGTTTAACATGCAGGCTTATAAACCAGTGCTTTCCTTTTCTATCTTTTGACAAAAATTTTAATCACAGTGGCATTTGATCCTATGAAGCTGATTGTCTGCACTTCTGGAAATGAGTGTTTGTCGCCCTGATTTTTCAGGCTTTTCTTAATGCAGTTTCTAACTGGTTGTTTTTACTGTAACTAGCTTCTTTCTCACACTTGGAAGTGTCTCTATCAATAGTCCGTTTGATAAGACGAAGTTGTTTTTCATACTTTTCCTGTGAGGAAACAACTGATGGACAATTGTCTTTACCAATGGGATAGGAGAGGTGTCAGCCTTCTTCTCCAATCCCTGGTCTTTCTGGACATGCTATAAATATTGGAGTCAGATGTTTAATAAATACTTTGCTCTCACTTTCTCAAGAGTGTGTGTGTCCTGTGTGTCCGTGCGTCCCGCACAGCGACAAGTGTTTAATTCCTTCTGTTCCATCTTTCAGTATATATGTGCTTTGCATTAAAAGTGATCTGGTTATTTTAGCCCATGAAGCCACTTGTTTCCAATTGCTTCCTCACCTTTGAATTAGATTATTGCAAACCCTAATCCTTGATATCCACTAATCACCTACTTGAAGTATTGATCTGAAGCCCTCAAGTCTTTTAGAGATGAGAAATGGCCACATAATGACAGGATTCTTGCAAAGGGAAACAACTGGAAAACATTCCATACTGACAGCTTTGTGTAGGAAATGGCATCACCAGTGCCCTTCCCTGCCTCCCAATCATGCCTGGATTATAAAAACACCCTCCAAACCCAAATATATACCCTTCTCCAATGGCTGCTGGCTCTGGCTTCTGGATCATATCCCATTTAACAATTAGCAACACTGCCATTTCTCCTTCACAGATTTCAGAAAATTACACATGAGTAATCAGAATAAAACCCTTGATGTCTTTTCTTCCCTGTTATGTTTTCAGAAGAGCTTCATTAATGGGTTGGAATCACAATCTGTTTTTCTCTGTTCATATATACATCCATGTAAATAAATCAGGGAGAAACAGAAGTTAAACACAGGGGCTACATCCAACAGATATCCAATTAAACCTTGCTGGGTTAGGTTTCATTCTGGAAAAGAAAACCAAGCAGCCTCAGGTTTTCATAGCTGAACCATAAGCATGTACTTTTCATAAAACATATGTGTATATGCTGTGCTTTACAACCTGATTGTTGTCTTGGGCTTAAATGATGCACTGAAGACTGCATTTTTAAAGGCACTTTGAACAATAAAAAAAATACAAAAAATATTTCAGCAGAGGATGCAGAATCAGGAAGATTATCAAGAAAAAATTAGCACCAAAATTCTTCTGCATTGTGCCATTCATTATTGAACAGTAATAAATGCTTTGGAATGTCTCACTGCTTAATTAACTGTTCTGCAAATGAATTATTAGTGAAACAGAAATTTTTAGCTTGGAGACTTTTTGTTGTGAAGACATCTATGTTAAGTCACCCAAGAGAGTGTTTTTGCATGTAGTTCAAATGTAAGTACCTGCCTTTCCAATTATCTAATAATTTGTTTCTGCTGTATAGTCACCCTGAGTGCAGGTGTTATCACAGAGTAGTGACAGTAAAAGGGAGTGAGAAAGCACCAGTGAAAGGACAAAAACACAATACAGGTAAGAAAAATAATGGGACAAGGAAATCCTTAGATTCTGTTTTATGATGTTACCCCGTGATTCCAAGTCACTTCCTGTAGGAAGCAATAATTCCTTATCAACAATCTCACCACATCCACCCAGAGGCACACACGCCAAAGTGTAAATAATTTCCTGCTGGGAAAGATTCCTCATTTTGCCTTTGGGGAAAGAATTGAGCAAATGGTAGCAAAGGATCCTACCCAAACCACTCTAAGGAGACATTATAGCAGCTTTTTGGTGTCTAAAGAAGGCAATAGTACGACAGGAGAGGGACTTTTCAGGAGGGCATGTAGTTATTGAACAAGGGGAAATGGCTTTAGATTAAAGATTAAGAAGAAATTCTTCATTATAAGGGTGGTGAATCACTAGAACACATTGCCCACAGATGTCGTGTACTCCCTGTCCCTGAAAGTGTTCAAGGTCACGCTGGATTGGGATCCTGAGCAATTCAGGGTTTAGAGAAGATTCCCTAATCTCAGTTCCATGTTGGAACTAGGTGGTCCCTTCCAACATAAACTATTCTGTGATTCTATCCTGTTGTGGAAAAATCAAGTTAGATGACTGGACCATGTAAGAAAAGAAAACAGACAAAATAGGAGAAAACAGATTTTAGGATATTGATGTAAAACAAGAAAAGAAACAAGTGCCTATTTTCAAGTGAATCGCTTTTAATTATGTCGCAAATAAAAAAGTCTTCCCAACACAGCATTCTCTGTATGTGAGTATCTGCAACATGTGATAGCCTGTAACACACTTGTGTCTGCAGAGGGTATTGTGCACAGACAAGAAGCTGTAATGACAGAGCTACTGATCCTCTAACAACTGTGAAGGGAAACAGCTAAATATTATCTCAGATCCTGCAACGTGAGGCTCCAGCCTTTCTGCTCTTTTCACTAGCCAGTGTTATAAACCTGCATCCTCTTCCTCTCCTGTATTATGCCTTTAACAAGAGATATTTGTTATTAGTAACATGTAAATTTGCTAGACCAGCACCACAGTAGATGAGTACCTGATAAAGGGTTTAGTGTCCACTGTCTGTGCTAGGGCTTATAGCTTGTCTTCATATATTTTTCTGAGCTGAAACACAACATACAAAAAAAAAGACAAAAAAAAAAGGAAAGGGTTCTCATTCTGACCTACACAAATCTATCTAATTATATTCTGTGCCATTATCATTAAATGAATTGCTGTTTCTGCTGGGAGTTGAGAGCCAGCAAGTTTCAGAGCTGTAGCTGTGCCTACTCAATCAAGCAGGGGAAATCTGTGTGGAAAACAGCAGCTGTCTTTGATGAGGTTCATAACATGTTTATTGGTAACACAGCCCCTTATGATGCATGTCCTGTTACGTATTTTAATGTAGGGAAATATTTCAGCCACCTTCCCCATCAGCCAAAAGGGCTTCTGAGATCATCACATCAGTGATGTGGCCCTGTGCTTCAGATTGGTATCAATGTCACTCATTAAATCTGCAACTTCTTGAGCACTTGACTCTTAGTACAGAATTAATGGAGATAAGAAGAATTTAATTTATGCCAAAATTTTTCAACTAACTGAGGTGTTTTGTTCCTGGTCAGCATTATTTAACATTATGTTCCAAAGCCTGTGATACCAATTGGTCTTTATAAAGCCCCTAAGGCTTGAATTCAGGTAGAAATATTAAAATCTCTCCCATAATTTAAAAAATATAAAGATTTTGTATAATCCTATGTTAATACTGCGGAAATAAAAGCATTTAAGATTTTGGCAAATATTCATCTATTTATTTATATGGCTAGGAGTTTCCTTGTTCCAGTCCTATCATGAAAAATCAAATCTGCTTAAGCTTTTAGTCAACTTTTCATGTTTTATAAGAAGGATAATGGAATTAAAAAACATTAGTACATTCCTACATTGACCAAATGCCTGACATTGACAGAGATCCTGTTTTTTTTCTCACAGGATCATTCTTGGGTGCATTTGCAGGTTACCCCTTAGGCTTTACTCCCAGGGAATGGAGGAGGTGTGACTGACCACAGGCATCCCCACACAGGCTTTCACCTACTGACCATCATCTGGAGGCACAGGCCAAAATATGATGCCACAGGGAAAACTTTATGCTCCTACAAAACCCTGGGAGAACTGTGGAAATGGAGCACTTACAGTACCAGGCCATTTGGCAGCATTGCTGCTGAGCAGGTCCTCATCTGTAGTTTGCAAATCCCTGAACCCCTCCTCAGCTCATGGAGGGGAGCAGACACAACAGCATCAACCAAAAGACTGACAGCTGTGATTCACACTGAAGTGTTTCCTGCTGGGCAGATTGTAAGCACTGAAAAAATGCAGGTGGCCTCTTCAGAAAAAAAAGGCTCTTTTTTCCCATTTTTGTTCTCTTTCCCCTCCCCACTTTTGATATGTTCTTCCTGTAGTGAGCAGTTAGTCTTTTCTCTCCTCATTCAGTAAGCTTGTTGGAGATTTATCTCTAATTTGAGATGCAAATTCCTATAATAAGGATGAGTATCCCAAAGAAGGTATATTACCTACGCTGCTGTTTGTAGAGAGCAGAAACATTATGAAGGTAAGAAATGCTGGCTTTCTGGAAGGGTGCTGTGCAGAAGGGCCAGGATCACACAAAGAGAAGTTGGGCACAGGGGTCTGGTGTAATCTTTCTGAAAAGCACCTGTGTATGTAAGTGGCATTGAAGTCACCTGTACCAGGGATTTCCAATCCATTCCATTCACCAGTTGCAAGTGACTGCTCATCTCTCATTTATTGGAACAGAAAGTGAAATAATGATACCTGAATTTCTTCCAGGGCTAGGAGATAGCATCTTCATAAAAAGTTTTGTGAAGTACTTTTCAATATAAAATAAGCAGTAAGGGAACAGAAATTCTGAAGTTATCAATCAGCTTGATCTTAGACAAATACATTTTCCTTGTGTAGAAAGGGAAAAAAAAAATCACTGTCTCTAACTTACAAAGACTGAATGTGATTCCAGAGGCTATGCAAGGTGAAGGTTAAGCTTCCTTGCAGTAAAAATATACTACGACTTTTCATAAATGAGTAACTTTCTGCCACTCATTGCATGTAAGAACAAGGACTTTTACACCATCAGGTCTGACCATTTTCACAAGCTATTGCATTTCATGCAGTTATCCATCCATGAAGGCAATTTGACTAAAGTATGGCTTTTAGAAGGATAAATAAGGCTGGGATTGAAAACCCCAAGAGGTGGAGGATCTTGCTCCTCTCTTCGTTATCCATTTTAATGAGAAATTGTCCTGAGAAAATGTGTATAATTGCTCACTGTTATGTGTATAGCTTCAGCTCCCAAATATGCCTTTCTCCACTAGATTTAAATTTTCTTGTGTATCTGGGGTTTTTTACCTTTACTTAGGCACAGGCATCAAGCCACCAGTCATGCTACTGGTAATACACTGAACAATCTGATGCTGTTGAGTTTCTCACTGCAAAACCTTTTCTGCAATCCTCAAAGGTCTTAGAAAAAAGCCTACATTTAGTATAAATACATATTTCTCAGACAATCCCAATGTGTGCCTTTAAGGAGGTTGCAAGACATAATTCCATGCTGAAAAGTGAGATACAGAGAACAAGGTTTGGGTTTTTTTTGACACCTGTTAATGGACAGGGAGAAAAAATGTTCTGGGCTTCTTGCAAACTCCCAACAACAAAGAATTTTAAAAAGTGAGTAAAGTTTCTGTTGTATTTTATAATTAATGGATCTCCTTTGCTTTTAATCATGCACGTGAAAATGGTGGTGTATTTTTTTAGAACTTTCATAGTGATCTGCTGTTCCCATTCCAGGCAAAGAAGGAAGAAGGAATAGCAGGTTCCTTAACAAAAAATGTAGTCTGAACAGGAAAGAAAGTCTCCCTGTTTGAATGTCTGTGGATGCTATTGACAGATACTGAAAAAATATTTTAAAAGCAAAAAGTTTCAGGAATTGGCATAATCTAATTTTGCAAACTGTAATGGTGTATTTTTAAAAAAAATTAGAGCTGAAACCTCCTTTAGAAAGAACAAATTGTATTTTGGTAACTGGCATTAGAATGACAGAATACTTCCTTTTGGTGTTTAAAGAAAATTATTATATCACTACAACCAAAACTTTAAATATTGCATAGTGAATAAGAACTCTTAGTAATAGTGAAACAAACATAAGCTCTCTCAAAGTACACCAGACAAATAATACAACATTTTCCTTTGATGAAGATATAAGCTATCTTAAGACAGGAACAAGGGACTTCCTGTCTGGTTAAATTTCTGTAGTGTAGTCATCCATACCTGAATTTGACAGCTTAGGTTACCCTTGGGGCATCAAGGAAAAAGTCACTTACAGGACCTGTGTCATGTAGTCTGGTTTAGATGGGTGTTTTAGGACAAATTAATTACACCCTGGATATACCTAGATGATAAGTTCAGATATAGAGAGTCACATTTTCACATGTATGTGTTTAGCCCCACCAATCCTATCCTGGTCTCTTTCTCCTCCACAATATGCATAGCCTGGACCATGTAATTCCCTTCCCCTTCCTCCAAATCCTCACTAAAGCAATCTTGCACACAATTTGTCCCTACTTGATAGTAAATCTGGCTCACAAAGATTTTTGTCTTTTTGATCTCTGTGTCCTTGAATGTATTGCTAATGTGCATTCAGTGATTTGGCAGGAACAGAGAAAGCTGCTTTCCTAAGAGACAGGACTGCTTTAGGTCCTAGGGAGTGAATTGTCTGTACAAACTCCTTTCTGCTTTAGTTGTCAGCTCAAACACTTTGGATTCAGCCCAGGGGATTCACATCACAAAGATCATCTTCAACTTTTTTGCATGGTAGCTTACATGCACTACTTGTCAGAAGAGATAATTTTTGCTGGTATCTGGGCCTGAGTATCTTTCACCCCTTAGCATAAAAATGTAGATTGCAACAACTATGCTTCAAATCCATAATTTCATGTCCTTTTAAAGACTTGCAAAGAACATGTGAATTTCTGCAGTTTCAGAAAGTGGTCTTGCAAAAGCTCCTGTGGCTGTTGAATTTGCAAAGATTCTGTGAAAGAAGTGTTTTCTTGCTTGCTTGCAAAGGCAGTAACCTTGAAAAGGCTGATCAGTATCAACTGCCCGTCTCAATCCCCACGGCCATCTTACCTTATCAGTACTGCAGAACCTGTTCCCTCTGCTAAGCCCAGGAGTACCTGCTGATTGTGGTTATTCCTGCAGGTACCAGAGTCCATGCAAATGACTTCTGCCTTCCTTTGGGATGGTGGTTGAAGCTTGATTTTCTCACAGTGACTTTTACAAGCTTGAAGCACACAACAGAAGCTGGCACAATTGTCCTTTAACGCAGGCTGGGGAGAAAGCCATGACTCATGCACAGCTAGTTCATCATCTTGCACCTGACAAGGACAAGGTTCTTAATGCCTATCTTCTTTGCTGAAGCACTGTTCATATGTATGTCTGGGCATCCATCACTTCACCACTTCTTGTCCTTACAGTTACTTTTTATTTTTTTCTGAACATATGTTTTGCTGTACATGATTTACGCTTCTCAGATATCTCCTGGAAGTTTCTTCTCTGACAGAGTAATTGCCATGATCTTTCTTGACAAAGTATTGATCACAAGTTAGTTCACTCTAAAGCTGTTGTGACATTTTGATGATCAGTAAGTGCTATATCAGCTTCATTCAAATTTCTGGAAATGCCAAGAGCTGGAACACGCTGGCAAATCCAGGCAGCTCTCAGAATACTATCCCTTTCATCAATATCCTGGAGAGACAGCAGTGAGCCACTAGATCTCCTGAAACTGGTGAAATACCTATGTTTCCTTTCCTTCTTTGGAAAAGTTTCCACTGGCTTGTCATTCTTTAGGCCTTTATATTTACAATGAGAGTTGCCAGTTTATAATGAATTGCTCCTTGTTTCTCCCCTAGATTCTCATTAGCACCTAAATAAACAAAATCAACAATAAATAGCAAAAACAAACAGAATGAAAAATTGTCACAAAATGGTAGCATTCCTACTAGCAGAAAAATTAGCACTAGAAAAACCCTATCAACTGACACAGAGAGATAGCCCTCTAAGATTTTGCCAGGTATCAATTCTTCTCTGGTCTAGAAATGGTATATTATCTTATTACCAACCTCCTGGAAACAAGACTAGAATTAGTATAATCTTTACATATCCCATGTCTATAAAATAAATAGTAGCACTTCAGCCATACTGTAATTGTTTTAGGAAAAAAGAAGTTTTTATGATTGCTGGCGCCACAATGAAAATACACTTAGGAAAATTTTTTTTTGCATGCTTACGAAGGAACCATTCTGTTTAGCAGTTTTAAACTTAATAGTGGTCATAAATCTTCTGACTAGCCTTCCAAAGTGTCAGGGAATGAGTATTTTATTTGGTCTTCTTTCTGTGGAATAGCAATATTTGTGATCTTCCAGTGGTGTGTAAGCCTGTGTGTCATTTCTTAATGAGGGAATATGAGAGGGTCATGCTGTGATCAAATCATTCATGTCTTCTACTCTGTGGGTCAGGAAATTAATAATCTCTGATGACTTTCCTCTTCAGTCCTTGCACCACAACTGAGCCTTAGTTTGTGTCTCACTGAAGCCTCTCAAGGAATCCTTTCATGGCCATTTTGTGTTCCTGAGGAATTGCCAAGCTTTTCTGAAGTGCCCCCACAAGCACAAAGAATGAGCTCACTGAGCATCTGCTTTACCCAAGTGACTCTCCTCCTGGCAAACCTTTGTGCTTGCAGCTGCTCAGCACAAGGACTTCCCATCCTCCCACCCCCCCTGGATTCAGCCTCTGCCCATCTTTTTCACTAACTTCAGCCTGTAAATTGAATCTAATTCAATATTTTTTCATTAATTAATTTCCAAAAGAGAGCTTTTATTTTTAGCTGATATCTTTGGTCCCATGAGTTTACATTGACAAAATTTGGAGGGGTTTGTGTTAGGCTGGAAGCAATAGGGATGGAGAGATGGGAAAAAGGTATTGCTTAGGTTGCCAAGACTACTGATGTGTGAAACCAGATGCTCTGTAGTGAGCTACCTACTTCCATTTACTCTTTCTGGTTATCTCTCCTTGTACTTTTATTGCAAAGTTTTTGCCCCATGTGTTTCTGAGATGATCAGTTAGTCAGAGTTGCACGGCTCTGAACAATAAATGAAGCTTTATTGCCCTGAAGAAATGCTTTGATTTCAAAGCAGCTTCTATTGACTCCAGTCCAGTGGAAAAAAAATCCAATAAAATAACTTCTGCAGCAGAAAAAATTTGCTTTACAAAGACCTCTCAAATTCTTACAAAGATAATTGTGAAAAATAATAAACATATCATTGGGTTAAATTTAGAAAATTACCTGATGATTAAGGATAAATTGCCCAAAGATTAAGTAAATAAAATAAGTAGTCTGTTCAAGATCAAGATTTGAAAGTTATTTTGATCAAATCCACAAACAAAATGAGTGTGTTTATTCTTTTGGCTTTCTAAAAGCAGAATCTTTCAAATAATATTTATTCACTAAGGTAAAACAAGATGTATACTTATGTCAGTCCTCTATCTTGCTTATAAGAACATTATATATATATCTGTATATATATATATGTGTGTATGTTTATAATATGCTTCTGTTTTTACTAATTATGACTAAGATCAATAAAATTCAGATTATGTTTTCAAAATAATTTAATTTTACTTATTTGGTAATTATTTTATTTTATTTAACTTGTTTACATTGGGGTAGGGCAAACAATTTCTAACAAGGAACTTATGAATATTCTTTCTATTCAGGAGTTCTCTGTGAACAAAGCCTAATTCTTCCCAGTGTAATTGCCATTCATAATTATTTCCTCAATAATTCATGCAAATAATTTGCAGCCTAGTTCATTCTAAAGCAGGTTCATTTAGCCTATTTGAATTCTGAGCTACAGTGGTTAGAATGATCATTTTATATAGTCTTTATCCTTGATGGCAGAGGCAATTGAATCAAACTTTTCATTCAGCATAAGAACTCTTCTAAATTTGGGATGGATTTCTCTGTGTGATTCCACACTGTTCAGTGATAGAAAAAAATTGTTGCAACTCTCTTGATTAATTATCTGGTGCAACCCAAAACTTTTGATGACTAAGTTCTTGAATTCAATAGTTGGTCCAAAATAAATGACACTGTTAATCATCCTGACTGTAAGTGTGCTGAAAGATTGCTAAAAGACAAACCAATGTTTTAAAAATCAAAGGAATCTTTTGAAAGGTTGTTTTAGTCTGCTCTTGACAACATCGGAGAAGGGAGGGAGGGAGAGAGAGGGAGAGTCCTTTCTCTGTTGATTTCAGTCTCAAGAATTTCAGTGACTGAATGTGCTTGATTTGGACAGAAGAAAAGAGAAATTTTAATTAATTTATACTCGAGATAACAATTTAGGTACATTTTTTCAGAAAACAGGGTTTTGGGACTGGTTTTTATTAGTTTTCTCAATTTGGATTTTTTTTTTCCTTAATGCTTCCAATTTGCCGAGCTCTCAATTCTTACTAATACTCTTACTGCAAATCTCTCTGTTTATTGGCAGAAAAGATGATAAATAAACTGCTTTAATTCTGACATTGTTCAGCTGAGATTTGACCGAGTTAGAAGGGGTGTAACATGGAGGATCAAGTCCCAGAGGAGAGATGGAACTACTTGTCACAGTGTTGTGCATCTCACAACATCTGAACATAAAGACACATTTGGAGGACTGAACACCAACAGCAGCTGCAGAAGAGTGCTAAATGATGGATGATGGTTGTGAAAACTTCCTCTCCACTCCCAAGAGGCAGGGGAATTCCTCCGATTCTGCAGTCTAACACATGAGACAAAAATTCTGGCGAGTGGTTGCTCACTGTTGTCGGGCTGCTTTGAGCAATTTAGGAGTCAAACTGGCACAGCAGAAGTTAAAGTGCCTCAAAAGGGTTAAACCTCTTTTAAGTTTCAGGATCCCCCTTCTTGGAGAACCTGCACTGCAATACAGGGAGAAGAGCAGCATCCACACTGCTGTCAAGGGAGAACAACAAAATCTCACCTTCCAGGTTGCTGCAGTCCTGCCTGGCAGACCAAGGACAGAATTTGTCACAGCCACGAAAAAAGACACGACCAAGAAATCCTGCATGCTCATGTTAAGATCTGACAGCCACTGTTGAATGTGTGAGGCTGCTGCAGCTCTCCATCCCCAGGTCCAGCTGGCAGCAAGGCTCAGTATGTGTTAGCACACACACAAAACACAGACAGACACTTGCTTACAACCCCCCCTGAAGGAGAGGGTAACCCAGGTTCTGGTTAATAGATTCCTTGGCGTGGATTAAATTGAAATGACACTGAATGATCAGTGTTTGTAAAAATATATATATATGGTTTATTTTAGAACAGTCTGGCTGCTATGGAAAGCAGGTTTGCAGACATTTTGGTTATTATTATCTATATTAATGTGGCAATTTCAAGGCATAAAAATATCACTAACTTAAGAACACGTATAAGGAAAGAAAAAGGAAGGACAAGAGTAGGGAAACATATCATCACCCATGGATCTGTGACAAGGCTTGATTGCTGCAGTTTAGATATTCCATGGTCATGGTCTTGGTGTGTCAAGAGTGAGGGAAAGAGTCATGCCCCTGTTTATTTCATTTTCATGTCCCAGTTTATATAATTTTTTCAATAAACCTTTTAGAACCGTCTCACATTTGCAGAAAATGTGCTAAAATTTACATTTTCACTCGTCAATAGCTGCCTGAGTGCTTCTGTGGTCAGAGTTGTCCCACACTGACAGGGCAGAGCTGATAGAATATAAGTCCACAACTAGCAATTATTTCTCATTCTAGTTCTTTGATTATTATTTTTAATCTTGTCAACAGTATAAAGGCTTGTTCAGTGGATACTTGCTTTGAGAATGAACACAGAAAAAAGGTTTAGATAATCGTCTTTTAAAACTGAAGAGACAACTATGACAAGGACCACAAGCAGAGAAGAGCATGTGTAGCATGCATTTAATTCTCATTTTAGTAAAAGCTTATGTCTGGAAGTTTCAGAGAAAGTTGAAGGATTTCAGCTGAGGTTTTTAACAAAAACACCTATATTTCACCATTGAAAACAGGTTCTCCAGGGCTGGATTCAGAGATCACACTTTTGGCTGCCTGGTAGCACCTGTACATGGCTCAAACTGGAGATCAAACTGGATACATGGAGTTTCTGTTATTTTCTTTAACCATCTTCCTTCAAAATGTATGCTCCCAATCAATGCTGTATTGCCCCACTCCATTCTTACACATCTGTCTGCTATTAGGACTTCTGTTTCTTGCTGATCCAATTCAACAGAGTCCTGCTCCAAAGAGCTAATCTGGCAGCATAAAAAGGAAAACCTTCAACAATGTCAGACATCCCTAGTGAGCCTTTTTGTAGATTTCTGTTTGCACTTCTAACAGCAGCATCTTTAATAGAGGGCTGGATACAGCCTCTCATGTTGTCATTCAAAGAGAATTTCCAGGAAAAGTAGAGACAAGCTAAACAAACACAATGTCAGGGAAACACCTCTCCACCCTCTACTGAGTCTCCTCCTCAACTCTGCTCTCATGAGACCCCATATGGAGAAATGTATCCAGCTCTAGAGACTTCAGCATAGGAAAAACATGGACATTTTGGAAAGGAATCCAGAGGAGGGACACAAAAATGCACATCTATGAAACCAGGCTGAGAGTTGAGGCTGTTCAGCCTGGAGAACAGACAACTCTGGGGTGAGTTTATTGCAGCCTTCCAGTCTAAAGAGGCTATGAGAAAGATGGGGATGGGTATTTTAGTAGGGCCTGTTGTAACATGACAAGGGATAAAGGTTTTAAACTAAAGGAGATTAGATTAAGACTAGATATAAGTAATACATTTTTCACAAGAAAGGTTGTTGAACACTTGAACAAGTTGCACACAAAGTTAGGGAATGCTCTGTCCCTGGAAACATTGAAGGCCAGGATGGATGGAGCTCTGAGCAACCTGATCTCATTGAAGATGTCACTGCTCATTGCAGGAGGTTTGGAATTCTGTGACCTTTAAAGGTCTCTTAAACCCAAACTACTCTATGATTTTACAGCTGGCTCTGGCTGCACAAACCTCAGCTGTGGTTGTCACCTTTCTCATGGATCCAAGGGAAGGAACCAAACCGGAGACCAAATCAGGAGAGGTGGTCACATGCTTAATGTGGTTAATGACACATGGCTATTTTATAAGGTATTTAAATACCTAATACTGCTGAAACAATGAAAATATTTTTAGGGGTTCACAGGACTCTGCCTTGGGCACTGCATTATTTGCAGGTGTGCAGCTGTGCTATGGCAATTTGATGGATTATGATCACAAAGTATGAAGACATCTCAAACCAAGGCAAATATCTGCCAGTAGGCTGCTAGAGAGCCTGGGAAACCCATCCATGCCCACTTGAAGTATATCAGCATGTTTTACAGACTATCAGATGGTCAATGCCTGGTAGAAGAACTTTGAACCCTTTCTATCCGGGATGAGTTTCAACTTGCCAGCTCCTGACTGTGTCACAGATTTCACTCTCTCTTTTGTCCATTTGCTTTCTTCTCCCCCTCTCTGCTGTTAACACACCGAATGGAATTCATGTTTTCTGGCAGTGTATTGAACCAGAGGGAATATTTTCTTTAAACCCAGATGTGAAAATTGTACTATAAGCACTGAGATGCTGAAAAGCCAGGTTTTCAAGTCCAGGAGATTTATAAGGTTTTATGAGTCTCCTGGAGAAAAGCTTTTAAAATCAACCAGAGAAATATAATTTCTGTGTATATTTATGCACAGATATATGTGTGGTTTTGAGCTCTTTTTCAGCACATCCTATCAAACAGAACACAGAATAGCTGTGGCCTTAAGGTATTGTCTATTAGAACACCTGCCCAACTAGTACAAGACTTAAGCAAAATCTATGTCTAGTGGATTTCCCGCTGTATTCTGAAGTATTTCTGTATCTCTTCTTCCCCTCTTTTTAGGAGTTATAGACTCACAGTCGCTCTCTAATTGCTAAAAATTCACTTTCCTTCTCCCCACTTCTCTTAATTCTGTGAGCTATCAATCAGCAAAGAGGAAATACAGCCATAAAAATTAGATTTGACAAAAGCCAGGGGATTCTTGCTTCTCAGAAACAAAAATTTGTTTTTCTAATAAGAGATATTTTGGATACTGCTTAATTGCTACTGTAAAATAGATTGCTGTTGACACTGAATGCTTTGATAAAGACCAAATTACTCTGCTGAGGGCACTGCTGGTCTGGTTCACTGGCTCTATTGAAATGTTGTTCTTCACTTCTCCTGAAATTCTGCTTTCTAATTTTCTGCATTAATAATTCTCTGAACATTTTGATATACAGCCTTAAGTACGTCACAGAGAGACAGTCACTCATTGGGAACTGTTTTTTCCTTTTTTTTTTGGCATCTGGGGGACACTAAACCTCAAATGAATGAATACTTGCTACCAAAAAGCAAAAGACCTCGTGCTTGCAAAAGAAAATATGCCACTCAAGATCTTTGTTTTATCCTTTACTTTGTCCATGAAGTGAACATCTGGGCATCTTTCTGAGTCACATGCAGCTGTCTGTGGGAAGCCTAAAAAGACAACACAAAATACCTCACTCAAAACAGATTCTTCAGTTAGACTTTCTTAGTTTCTCATTCACTTTCATTTCAGAAAAAAAAGTGTATCATCTTTGAACTGAAAACTTAGTTTCTCATTTCTGTATTCCATAAAAGCTGAATATCTTATGTGAAATGACAGAAAGAACCAGGGCACTAAATTATTCAGATGCTTGCTGAGAAGATACGGGACTTATCATAATGAAGGTTAAATCCCTGTCCAGGTTGGTATTTGCTGAAAATTGCTTCTATCTGTTTCAGCAGCTGAGGTGAGATGTGCTGCTATGCTCAGCACAGAGCCTTTGTCTCCAGATCTCTATCATACATGTCTGGTCTGTGCAATATACACAGAGTTTTATGGTACCTGCTGCAGTCTGAAATGAAATTGTTTGAGCATCAGCAAGTGTTTGGCATGGAGATGGTTCTTCCCAGGGCTTGCTGGCATAGCAAGACTCTTCCCAGCACCACAGCTACCTTTAAAGGAGGAGGCTGGTCAGCACAGAAATATTTCAGTATGATATCCATGTGTGTGGCTGGAAGAACAGAGGTGAGGGCTCAGCTGGAGCTTGCACAGGGAGCTTGCACATGTGCCCAGAGGTGATTCCAGCAGTCAAAGCTGTTTGAATAGCAAGGCAGGTCTGCATTGCAGCTCCTCATGTTGTGCCTGTCCTCCATGCAGTGGGTGTATTTCCCATGAAGGTGCTAAAATGTGTTTGAAAATAGTTAATAAACAAAACCAAAAATTCTTGAGAAACAAAGAAGAAATTCTACCTTCCATTTTTTTTTACTTTTCTGGAGAAGTATGGATAAAAATAACATAGACTGCTTTCTGGGAATGAGGTTCGGTAATCTCCTGGAGGAAAGAGACTGCAGATGGGAGGGGTTGTAAGAAATATGGTGTCTTCTCCATAGGAACACTATTCTCTCACCATCACCATAACTGAACCTTTAAAAAGAGGTAGTGAACCTCAGTGTAATATTTGCTCCACAATTTCTGCATATAATTCCATTGGATTCTAACCCTGCTGACATAATGTCAGTGAGGTTTTACCCACTTTAATTTTGTTATGGATATCTAAGGCTTTCTTGTACAACAGAATTCTGCACTGGCATTTACTACAGGATGCCATTTTTGTGTCACTGGAAAGAGAGTCTGGAAGTCTGGACTCTAACCCACAAAGCTTTTTGGTTTCACATGGGAAGAAAATGGCTGGTGTCATTTGCTGCCTCTTCCAGCATGTAAATTTAACAAGGGAAAGCTTTTATTTGTTTCAGGTAGGTCCACAAGTAGGAAATAGAACAATCCCAGCTATCTTAGAGTGCAGAGTCTTGTGGAAACTGTAGCCAGTGGGTGGAGCTGAAATGATGGCTCCTTTGTGGCAGTTCTAGGTTTCACAATCTATTTCTACACTACCAAGTGGAAGACAGCCAGAGCGGAAACATATGGTCCTGAGGCCAAGGAGCATTAGCTGGCTCTTGCCTACATGGCTTCAGGCTCACACAGTGCAGAGCAGAGAAGAACAGAGTTGGCTATATGTTCAAGCCTTTGGGTCAAAGCGTTTCCTAAGTCCTATGTAATGTCTTGTGGCTTTAATACTTGACTATGCTCTTTTTCACAATTTTTTTTTTCATTTCAAAATACCTTATATTGGTGTTGTAGGTCACCAGAATACTCTTTATATAACCTGAAACTGAGGACATGTTGCATAGCTTTGCATGGGGCAGAAGGACATACAAGAGTGATTGAAGGAGTAGCTGGGATGGCATCAGAGGACTCTGTGGGGCACAAGGAGCCAAACCTGCTGGAGCCTCATCCATAATATTTTTGGGCTCTTTCTGGAGTAAAGTATACTCCAGGAGAAAACTGGGTGAAGTGACCCCAAAGAACTGGAAGAAATGAACTATTACTTCAGCACTGTGGCCAAGCAACTATTAATTAAGGTGTGCTGTTCAAGCTTCGTTCCTGGTTTGTTCTCATTAGCAGTGTTAATGAATTATTGTCTCTAGATTTGCAGGCCTCCTATGAGCTCCTGGTGATCGACAGAGTTTATGAAATTATCTATCTCTCATCCTGCAAGGAGGCAACTACCATCCCACAGGGAACCACAGCAGGAAATTTCCTTTTGCCCTCTTCCTTCTGTGAGATTTACGTCAGGAGATTTACGTCAAGATCCAGTGACCACGCAGCAGCCTTCTGGTTCCCGAGTGCCTTTTTTTCTTGGTATTTAAGAATGTGGTATGTGATGTCTCACAACACAAAAGCTACTTCCACTTCTAGTAGCAACCCTCCAGTGCTCCAGTCCATCATGGGGAGGATCAGCCTCCATGTATTTGATGAGAAAAGAAAGTCAGCATTTGTTTTAGTTCTGTCCTATTTGCCTTTAGGGGAATTGAAGTCTTAAGCCTAAAGCTTCAATTTTGATGTTCTGAGACGTCAAAATCAGCAGTAGTCCTGAAAACAAGGTCATGTTAATGCAATAAGCAAACTTTTTCTAGGTTTGTTGTGTTTGAAAAATCAAGCTGTAGCACTGAACTTCCTTCTGCATTTCATTTTGCAGTAGTACTTGGTAACACTGAATTGGACTTCAGTGAAGTCCAATGAAAAGTGCCTGAGAGTGCTCTGTTTACCAATGGCTTCTTACACATTTATAGGGAAAGGCCTTTAGACTTCCATAGAATCACTTTTCAGATGCTTGCATCTTACAATCCACAACCATCTTCTATAAATGCAACTTTCTTGAACAATAGATGCTCTAAGATGACAGATATTTTTCTTCTTTGAGAGAAGATATGTGACTTCTCCATCATGGCAGACTCCCACCTTAAGTGAGCACAGCCAAAAGCATTTAAAAGCAGCTCAGATGCTTTTGTTACTTTTCTCTAATCACCTTAGTCCAATTAATGAACCTAAACTTATCTCCTTATTTAACTATCACAGTCTATTTTGAAATGAAATACAGACAAGGGGAGAAAAGCAGGACATAGGATCAAAATTTCAACTCTGCTTGTGTTGGATGGGGTTGTCAGTCTTCCAATTAAGTGCTGCCATTATGAGTGAAGGTAGCAGAATTAGGATGAAATTTGGAGGCATTTTAATCAAATGACTCCCTGCAGGCACAAACTTTGAAAAAAAAAAAATCCAGTCTATTTATCACAGCTCTTGCCACAGTTTCTGACCAAGCTTTTGTTCTTAATTCTCTATTATTATATCAGCATTCACCTTCTATTGGGTTCCCAGAGAAAGGCTCAAGTAGTTGCTACAGCATGTAGTTTTAAAGATGCATTTTTCTTAGCATCTCTCAAGGGAGAGGAAGTTCACTTCAAGGGAACAAACTATGAGATGAGAATATCTGTTATAACCTTTAGAAATATTTGGTACTTTGCATCAGACCACTGCAGCAATGGTCATTGCAGTTTAGTGGTAGAACTGGAAACAGAACCTGAAGACCTCAACTCCTCAGGATGAAAGCCAGTGTAGTACAAGTATTGATTCTGGGTTACTTTCCCTCGGTAGGAATTCAGTGGGGATGCAAACACCATTTCTAAACAACAGATCTAAGGTGGAACAGAATTCTGATAAAAATATATCTTCTTTAATTGTTGCTGATGAGTATGATGAGACAAGTTGTAATAGAATTTAATACAGAAAAGATAAAAAAAGTTGAGAGGAAATATCTTGAAGAGCTTCTTTTAAGTCATATTTGTTGAGGTGAACCATTGCACTTACTTTAGTTTAAATTTACTTTATATCTGAACTTCAGAAGTTTTATTATTCATCAATTTACTGCATTGGTGTTTTTAAAAGAAGGATTATTTTTATAAGTACCCTGACTCAAACTGTAACAGCCAATAGACAGCTTCATGACAAAAAGTCTACATTTTGCAGGTAGCAAAAGATCAGGTCTAGTAAACTCCTCTAGAGTAGGTGTTATGATCCAGTCATTAAAGTTTTTAGAGAGGTGCCTCTGCCCAAATTAAGGTGGAAAATAAAAAAGGTGGAAATGAGACCATATGCTGAAATCAATAGTATGGATTTTATTTGCCAGTAAAAGCGAGGGAGGGAGAGAGAAAAAGAGAAATAGCAAAAGAGTGAGGGAGAGAAAGTGAGCAACAGAGAAACAGATTAAGTAGAAAATATCACTGCTCTGGACCCTGATGGTGTCCCATTGGTCCTTTTCTTCTCATCTCCTTGGGTGCCCCAAAATATAGAATCCAATGGATTAATACAGGTCTGGACCAGGTGGGAATGCCCAAGTACCTCCCCAGGGAGATGACAAGTTTTACAGTCTCTTGCAATGGATTCTGGATCTGTTGCATTGCTTGGATCCTGTGCAGTCCTGTGGTGCAGGGCCTCAGGAATCAGTGTGGGGGGCACTCCAGGGGTCTTTGATGGATAACAACACCCCCTCAGCTGCCCCTCACCTGAGTGTCCCATGGATGTGGGCTTCTCGGCGTGGGAGGTTTTACAGCTGAGCTGGTTTGTGTGAGGGAGGATGGTGTCCACTGCCTGTGACCAGAGGTTACACCACACCCCCAAAACTCCCCCCCCACGTGGTTTGGGGGGGAGTGTGTACAAACCTGCCCTCAGCAGATGGGGCTGTGGCCTCGCCCACCCCAAACCCAGCCAGAACCAATTTTCAGGACAGCTGCTGGTTGAACATCCTTCTCCCTCCTGGTTTCCTTCCTTCTAGATCTGAGATAACTGGACAGGGGTGTCACCTTTACTTTATCTCAAGTTCCCTTAGGCAGCTTAACTCTGTCCAGAGTTCCAGTCAGGAGGCATCTTCAGAGAGGGGTGGGCTTAGGTGATCACATCTTCTTTATACAATTTTGCCATAAGGAGCAAAAAGTCCTTCATAACAATATTCAAGCCACTAACAATCACATTTCAGTCTCCCATAGTAGGTTGGGAAAACAGAGTCTGTTATTCCATCAATTCTCAGCTGGGATACAAGCCAGCATTAATAGAGGTGCTACTGGAATAAGGAAGAATTTTATGTACCCTGTGTGCAATTCTGATATCCTGGGTGCAATTCCACTTCAGTAAATATAATGCTATTATAAAGCGCTACACTTATAAATGAAATTGCTATCTGATTGCTGTCAATGTAGATTAATTTTGTTAGTAGTAATTTGCTGAATATCAGTTGAAAAACAACTCAGGTTTCTAAACTAAAGTACCTATTTTAACCTTACCAGGTCAATAGTAAACATCTCACAGAACAATTCAAGTTTGAAAGGACTTGAGTGCTCCTGATGGCAAGAGACACAGTAGGATCTCAGATGTTTGCAATGCAGACTGCCTGTTCAGAGGTCTAAATTCTGACATCCATTTTAAAGATCATTGGCTTATACAATGATTGCTCTGCAAAGTGGCCTCTCTTATAGGGAAGTCACAGAGGGTGAAAGTGAAAATATTACAATTTTGGAAGAGTAACTTCTTGAATTTCTGGGTTTGTCTGCAGGGGAAGGGGGAGGGAGTAGACTAGTCTCCTTTCACATCACTGTGGCACAAATCTGCCTAACTCTCATCTTTGCTAACAGCCGCAGAAGGAAGGAGAAGCTGCAGGTACCTCACGTGCACTTGCAAGGGAATTTCAACTGCACCTAGGCTTGAAAACCTAACATCTGCCCAAGTGGTCCATTTGACCTTGTAGCTGCTCTCTCACAGAGCTGGGTACTAGGTGCTTCAGAGATTGGTGCCACAGCTGGGATTTCTTCTACCCCATGGAAGCTTCTCCCTGATATCTGCCAGTCAGTATCTAAATTATGGAAAATATCATTAAGGATCATTTTGGGGAAGACTGCTTATTTATAACTACAAACGTTCTTACAGTCCACATAGATGAGTCTTTGGCCTCTCTTATCTTCTGCTTCAATGAATTCCACATGTTCATTATATCATGTGCTAAAGTTGGAAATACAAAAAAATTATGTTGCTTTTTCTCAGAAAAAGTTCTTCAAAGGCCTTTGTTCAGCTCTTCAGGCATACGCTGAGAAATGCATTCCAATAGGATATGTCATGTCTTTTGAACTATCTGTTGGAAGTGAAAAAAAGAAAACAACAACAACAACAAAAAAACCCCAACAAAACAAAAACAACAAAAGAATCCCAGCAAAATATGCAACCCAAACAAACCCATGGCAACAAAAATATAGTTCCCATTGCATCCAGTTTGAATCCAAACTGCAAAGCTGAATTGTGCAAATTCTGTGAGACAGGCTGAAATCCAAATGCTATTCCCAGTCCAGCTTCTGGATCAGGTGCACCAAGTCATCCATACAGATCCATGCTGGTCAAGGAGAGGCTGGTGAAGCCAGATGGGAGTGATGAACCTCCTGCGGGGAGTTTTGCAAGCTGAAGAGAGGGCATGGGCACACGGGAGGTCTCAGCCCAGAATCCAGCTCTGTTCCAGGATTTCTGGGTCCTTAAAACTAAGCTTGCAAGTGTTCACTCTTTTTGTGAACCAAACTTGGGAGCTCCTAATATGGTGATTCATTCTACAAAATTCTGGTCCCAGAGCACTGATACCACTGCTTTCATTTCTGGTGCACAGGATTTCACATAGTGAAAACAGGGATTTTGGTACTGAAATTTCTTGTAATTTTCCTCAGCTAATTTTAGAAAAAAAGGGATTTGATAAACTTATACAGAGAAATATAAAGAAATAGATTTTTTTTATGCTACTCTTATGCTTCTTTTTTCCCCACATAGTTTTATACTGCTGAATCTTTTGTTATCACAATTCTGGATCTAGTAAAAATCCCTAAAACCAGAAATGAAAAAACAAAACAAAACAAAAAAAACCCCACTCATCAGATAAAGCAAAGGAAAAAAAATTGATTTACAGTCTGGTTCTGCAGAAGGCCTCACTCCTCCTATATGTGAAATCAGTTATTCAAATAACTTGTTGACAATTGATATAATTATTTCTAATTATTCTTGATTAGAGTCCTGGAATTATGTGATTACATCTAAATATATGCATCATAAATGTAGGAGGTACAGCCTAGAAAAGGAGGAAATGTAATTTTATTTTTCAATTTATTCATTTTTACTAGCTAAGACTCAGAAAGTTTAATTTTCATGATGCTAAACAGAGGCTTAGCATCATGCAAGATGATAAAGATGAGATTGAACTCATCTTTATTACATTTCTTTTTAGTAAGTTAAGTAGTAGAACCTCTTCAGTTATAGAGACAAAACTCACTGTGTTTTTTAATATTTAGGAAGGCTAAAAAACACCTTAGAGTTTATGATTGACATGCAAGTAATGTGTGTATGTATTCTTTCAACAAAATCAAGCCTGTAGTGCTAAAATAAGTAGGTTATTTTTAGAAGACTACAGCCATTGGAGAAGCAGCAGTTAATTAAAAGTTAACTTGTTGATTCCTCTCATGATAGAAATTTAAACTTCATGTTTCCTTCTACTGAAAATTTAACTGTGTTCTTGAGATTTTGTTTAGCATTTTGCAATTACAGTGATGCTTTGAAGGTTTTGATATGTATCAGATAAGCATCTGAATTTGATTATTTTTTTTTTACATCTTTATTAAAAGCTGTGGCAAAGCTACTAAGTCGTATTCTACTAAAGCAGAGAGTGGTGTAGGCTGGGATTAATTGTTAAAGTCAAATCATTCTGCAAGCAAAGTACAAAATTGATTGTAAAATCTTTGGTTAAGACCATTTTTATTAAAACTGTGCATTTATTTTAAGGGTGTTGTGTCTAAGATTACATCCTCTTATATAAGAGAATGCTAGAGTTAAACAAAATAGACCCTGTCCACCAGCAGCTTGCACTATTGGATGAATTTCCACTGCAGCAATCAGAAACTCACTGCCAATTTCAGTCAAGACTAAAAGCATCTCACAGTAAATTACTTTTGCAGAAAGATTCTACTGGCTAGATGAGCTTTAGTAAATACTTACATGACAAATATATTTCTGTTTATTAATTTATTTTGAGTTAATGAAGAAAATCACTCTGTGCATTTACAAACCTGTAATCACATTTTAATTTATATCCACTTTCATTGTATACTCATCAGGTTGTGCAAATTAAGCCCTTCAGGAAAGAGCTGGAAATAGGTGAGACCTACTGAAACTGCTCTGTCATTCTCTTTCCTCCAGAAGCCTTTCCAATGCATACAACTGGCCCATCACAGAAGCTCATCTGTCCAAACAGAATCCACCAGCTCTGGTTCTAGAGGATCAGAAAATGAACAGCAAAGATTTCAACATGCTAGAAAACGGTGGCATGACCTCTGGTGGCAAAGTTCTCTATAGATTTTAAGGCTCAGAGTAATGAAAATCACCCTCTGCAAAGAGGCTTCTCACTAACTTATGATAACCAAGAAGACAAAGCATCTGTTTCTGAAATCTCTGATCCTCTTGAAGTTAGGGAAGAACCTCAGACACAGATCAGGCACCTGACCTGGAGATGCCACACCTGGCTGTCTTGTGAGCCTTTGAACACAGAGTTGATAACACCTGGCCAACTAACACCTATTTCCTCAGTAGAGGAAACCTGAAGGTTGGCTTTGCTTTTTGTTAGATCTTCAAGGCCAAGCCTTTCTGGTACAAGAGGGACAGTCTGGTTGCTGCCATGCCAAAGGCATCACCTAAGGTCCATGTTCTTCTTCTGTGTCTCTGAAATGGCTTATCCCTCATGTCTGCCAGGAGGGATTGCAGGTGGTACCTGGACACTTTCAGCAGACCTGAAAACAAGACCCTGTTCTCATCCTCTTCCTTGACAGTTGCACCCTGCACCTCATGGTCAAGAGCCAGAGAAACACTCATCTGCAAGAAGGGCCTGAAGATACTGAAAAGTACAGAAAGACTTGTGCACACCCTTCCCACACACATTTCCAAGTTGTGAGCCAGCTCTAGGCATTCAATAACCCAGCCACACAACCTGCCAAGAGGCTCTGTCTCTGTCTATCTGTGCTGACAAGCTAGGACTGTCTGTGACCTTGCTCTTGATATATTAAACAAGCACTTCCATCACAGTCATTCTGCTACTTCCAAGTCAATTCACTGCTTGAGCATAAATTTTTCAGGAGTAATTACATCTAATCATGTGTGACTTAAGACACGTGAGCAAATAAAGGTTCAGCAGCAAGGCATGAGATGAATGAGAATTTGGCTGGCAAGGTGTCATGGCTTAACCCTGGCAGGCAGCTAAATATCACACAGCCACTGACTCCCATCCCCAGTGGGACGAGGGAGTGAATTAGAAGGGTAAGAGTGTGAAAAATCTTACTTCGAGATAAAGATGTAATAGTTAAAAGGTGTAATAGTTAAAAACCAAACAAACCAGCAAACCAACTAATCATAGCACACAACCCCCCATTCTCCCTCCAAAAAATACCAACAACCCAAAAAAAAAATAAAAGGGAGAAAATAAAACTAAACTAAGAAAAGCAAGTGATTAAAAAAAAATCACAGTTGCTCACGACCAACCAACTGCTGTTCAGCTAGAACCCAAGAAATGGAGAAATAGCAGCCCTGAACAACCTCCCCCATGCCCCATTTTACTGCTGAGTGTGACACCATATGGTTTGGAATATCTCTTTGGTCAGTTGGGGTCATCTGTTCCAGCTGTTTCTCCTCTCTTGTGCACCCCCAGCCCACTCACTGGCAGGGCAGTGGGGGAAGCAGAAAAGACCTTTACACTGTATAAGCACTGCTCAGCAATAACTAAAGCATCAGTATGTCTGTTTTCATCACAAATTCAAAACATAGTATCTTGGAATAAAAACAACTCTCTCCCAGATAAAACCAATATACAAGGACTAAAAACCATGAGCTGTGAGCTAAGAAAAAATAGAATGTAACCAATCCCAAAGAGACTGAGTAAAGCACAGACTGTTTCCACAAAAGAAGTAGAACATGCAGCATTCAGTTGGAATACAAAAGCTAGTCTTGGGAGGGGAGATTATCTTTGTTTTCAGCCAAGGAAAGGATAGGATGCAAGGGACCTTAGCAGGACGAAACCGCCTCACTTCATCAGGGAGAGCAGCAAGATAAGATGGCCTTTGAGGAAGCAGATTTTGATAGACTCAGGCAACTGGTAGTAAGATCTCATGGGAGGTAATTAAACTGAAAATGGAGTAGAGGGCTGTTTTTTTAAGGAAATGCTCTTAAAAACAAAACTGCCAACTGTCCCAGAGAGTAGGAGGTACGCAAAGTTTAGGAAGAGGTGAATGTGTCTGGTTCCTGAGTTCTTCATTGACCCAACATCAAGGGGGACATAGACAAGAGAGAAAAGGTTGCTGAGTGCAAATCTAAAACAGGGAAATCTGGAAAAGAAAGACATGATATGCCTTGTTCTCTGGTCACAGAATTTCTTGTTAGTTTCTGTAGGAACACCAATAATGAGGAGACAAACAGAAAATATATAATCCCTTATCAGTAGAGGTGGAAAGCTATTAGAAGTCTATGTTTAATGCCTTTTGCTTGCAACTGTTAAATGATTTTTTTTTTTTCTCCGCTTAGTAAAAAGGTTAACTGCAATCAATTGACTAATCATTTCATACACATGACAAAGGGACAAGATGCACCTTAGGGAGTATCAGAGCTGCAGCAAGAGCAGAGCTCTGTGAAGCCATGAAATAGATGAGCTCCTGGGGGGCTGGGAAAGGCTGGAACACTGCTGAGCCAGTGTGAGATGTCAGGGAAGAGCCAGGCAAATCCCAGCCTTTGGGTCTCAGAAAGACCCAGCAACAAAAAAGCTTTCTGGAAGCACTTAGAAGAAAGCCAGATGTATCAACTGTCATGAGTTTACTGAGATTACTTGGCAACAAATGTCCCAAGACAGTTTGGTAGAAGGCGGGTTGAGCTACCCCTGAATATGAGTCAGGAATTGCATGGTTTTGAAAAGCAAAGCAGAGAAACAGCAGCCCTTGGCAGGAAAAGAGCCTACCAAAAAGGAAAGGAGTTGTCTCCTTCTCTCAGCTATGGGATAGTCAGTTCTGGATTTCTGTGACTAATTTTTGGTGCTGGAAAGACCAAATAAAATTATTGGAGAAGTGGGAAAGATACGGCTTACGAGGAAAGATCAAATTAACTGGGGTTGTTTAGCCTGCACAGAGGAGGCTGGTGAGTAGGTATGAGATGGAAGAGAGGTGAGAGAGGTGACTGCCAAAAGGAAAAGAGGCTGATCTCTTCCTTGTGTGAGCTGGTGGGAAGTCATGGGCTTGCACTGCTCCTAGGAGCGGAGAGCTGTCAGAACCCTTACAGGCTGGGAAGATCCTCTGCACTCTGCTGTCCATCTTTCAGCTCTGTGACCCCCAATTCTCTGCAAGAACTGCAGTCCATAAGACCTCGCAGCCAAACAGCCCCATGGAGACAGTTTGTGTGGGCTGGACGGGAAAAAGTATTCACCTTCAGGGCTCCCTGATGGCATTGCAACCACCTGAGGATGAGCTGTGTTTAATAACTTCAGTGACAAACTGAAAAGTCTTGCAGGAGCTTTTGGTATGGCTTCTCAGAAGCATTAGCAGACACCAATGTCACTGAGGCAATGCAGCACAAGGAACCAGCCCTGCATCTCTAGCCAAGGACCCCGTGCCCCACAGCTCCCCTGCCTGGCAGAGGGGCTTGGAGCTCAGATCTTACTGAACTCCCCAGAGCTTTGCAGCTCTTTTTCCAATTGCAGCAGTGACTCTGAACAGCTTACATATAAAAGCCACACTTGCATAAATCTCTCTAAAGATCTTGCCACTGCTTTTCTCATTTGTCATGAATATGGTGCTGATGCTGAGACAGGAGATGGGGAAAGCAAATGGACGTTTGCAATTTGTCAGAAATATCTATGCAGCTGAATCAACTGCTACACAAGAGTCCACATGGAAATAGGCCCTTGTCATGATGTGCTAGTGCCAAATTTTAGCTCTGATTATCGAATTTCACCCTTGTCAAATCATCTCAGACAGTAAAGCCACTTATGTAGCAGACAGCAAGATCAGTTCCATGCATGAAAGGCTGGATCTCCGCACTGCAGAAGGATGGAGCAGCCAGAGTGAGGCCCCTTCTGCAGCAGAGACATCAGTGCAGAGAAACTGACATCCAGCTGTCATTCAAGTGGCTAAAGCCTCTGAAATGTTCAGATAAATAAATGGGAAAGGTTTTTTTTTGGGGCAGCCAAAGATACATCTAAGGAGTTGTGGCTCGATGAAGGTCTGCAGCCATACAGGATGAATCCAGCTCAGAAGATGAGCACGAAATAGATCTAAATTGAAAAGGTAGTTCAGGTCCTGGTAAAAGGCCAAATGTACCATCCTGGCTCTAGTGTGGCTGTTTTCCAAAAATCCCATGTGCATTTTAGAGGAGTCATTGTCTTCTGTACTGTCCCTACTTTAGCAAGCTCTGAAAGGATTTTACTTACATAAAATGCAGTTTCAGCACAGGTATGCTGTGAAGATAAGACTAGAATGCAGAGCAGGGTAATTGCAAATCAGGCATCATCTTTCCATGTGCCTTTGACACATGGCAGTACCTTTCCATTTCACTGTGCAAAGTTTGTCTTGGTCAAACTGCTGAGCTGAATAAAACACATATGCCACTCTTAAAGCTGAGAGGAAACATTGACAATTTTACAAGTGGTTAAACTAAGCCTGAAGGACTCTTGCTTTTAGAGACAGGGACTAACCATCTTTAATAGGTCCTTTCAATCTCTGGCTTTTCTGAAGCTGTGAGTCTTTGAAGACTGTGACTGACAGGCTCATTAACACTGAACAGCCTCAAATGCACACTGAATAACTGAGAGAGCTAATTAGAGGAACACTGGGATAAAGAGAGCATGACAATAAAATATTTCTGACGTTAATTAGTGGAAGGAAAAATGAGAGGCTGAACTTCCCAAAAGAAATGTGAACTGAGAATGAGTAATCCTGCAGGATGCCAAGTACTCAGAGTGGCTTCAAGGCACACTCCCAGGGAGCCATTGCAGTAGGGCACCAAGTGGGGATGTTGGGGTCTGCCCATGGCAGAGGGATGAGTACCGAGCAGAACTCTGGTGAAAGAATGGGAGAATAGCTTGTGGGAAAGACGTGTCTGAGAGTAGGAGTGACTCCTTTCTGCCTGTCTCAAACCTGATACACAGGCTTTAACTCATGCGGGCTTATGAGAAACGCAAAATAATGGGGAAGGAAGGGAATTTAGCCCCAAAATAAGCAAAACTTATGAGTAAGGAAGCACTGGAAAAAGAGAGCAGCTGTGAGGCCAAAGTGGTGTTGATGCGTTGCTGTGCGTCTAAACTGTTTCCCACTTTGTTTAAAATGCACTAATGTTTGGTTTTTTTCCTGTCTCTCTCTTCTGTCTCTCTCTAATTGCCTCCAGTTGAATATCTCCAGGACACACTTTTTTCCCAGGTGTGCTCCTACAGTTTCACACACTCATCTTCCTTTCTGTGAGTCTTGATAGCAGTGGCTCTGACCCCTGCAAGGTTCAGGGTCAAGTCTAACCCCCAGGGGAAAGCATCAGTGTCTGGCCCACCGCAGCCCTCATCCACTCCAGATTGTCTGTGCTAATCCTACGGCTCTGCTCACACACATAAGCAATCATTTCAAATAGGAAAAATCTTATCCAAAACTGCTAGCATCAGTCTGGGAGAAAGCAGCAAGGGGTGATTGCGACTGCAACAGTGTCCAAGAATCTCAGTGTGGTTGGAGCACAACCCAATACCCCAGAGCGTGGAGATTCTCCAAAGGGAAATGCAAACATACCTGCATATGTCTTTCCTTTTTTATTTAAAAGAGAATGAAAGATGCTAGTAAGATTCAGAGACTAATCCTATGGATGGAAACAGATGCTCAGTAATCCTGAATCTGTTCAGTAGCAGATGCAATTGCCATAGAAAGGTGGTACAATTTCACCTCCCACATGTAACACAAAAGGGAAATTATGTGTTTTCCCAGCTACTGTTTTCTTCCTCATATCCACTTTCTCATTTGACCTCAGCATGACATGTGTTTTCTTATACTGGGCTTACACTTTGAGACTTTTTTTCTTTATGTAAAACTAATGTATGTATTTTTACTTATGCTAGTATTAATATCTTTTTGGGATATTAATTTGTGATTATATTTGTGATTTTGTGTCCTTGTATTTGCTCAAAGGACAAAGAGTTGAATGTCACTCTTCTTTAGTGTGTAAAACATTCAATTTTTCTTAAATTGTTATTCCCCATAACAACTGACTGCAGTATTTGTCATAATTTTTTTATGCTTATTTCTGATGAAATAGCTTGGAAGAAGCCAGATAGAATGATTTGGATAGGGATTAGAGCAGTATAAATAACAGAAAAATCATCCAAAAATGTCACCAGGGGGATTGTGTTGTTTTTTTCTAAAGGCTTTTATCACCATCGCATTTGAGCAGTGTTTTTATATTTAATGACCAAAGAAAAAGAGTTTTCTCCTTCAAGGCACAGCATCTGTGTTGCATAAGACTTTCTGAAAGCACAGGAGATGGTCAGCCAGCCATCAAGGTTATATCAGGAAACCCTGTCCAAAGAAATATGGTCTGCATAAAGCTTAAAAGCTGGGGATATGACAGCCCTCTGATGAGAGTGAATTTCAGCAGGAAAAAGCCTGTCACCTCCCAGCAGCTGCATCATGGTTCTTTCTGGCTGGGGTAGCCAGACCCCTCTTGGCAGCTCCAGTCACTGACATGGAACATGACAGTTCTTCCTTTCAGAGAGATAAGAATTGACTAAAACTTTGCATTTTTGTTCTGTAAACCAGAAAACGTCAAGAGCTCAAATGGTAACAAAAACTTGACCTCGGGAACCAGAAGAAGAGGTTATAGTATTTTCATTCCTTTTTCTATATTATTTACCAGTTTTCTTTGCAAAGAAATGGACTCTTCCTTTTAATCAGAATTAGGAGTGTGAAAGTTTTAGCACACTCCCTCCTGAGGTAGTCACTGCTTTGAAATGATAATAAAGAGATTGTTGATTTTAACAGTGGGCAGAGGATCACATTCAGGAAAGAATCATCTGCAAGTGTAATTAGTACCTATGAAATATCCTTTTGCTTCTTTGTTTTTCATAGCTCCTGTGTGGGCAGTGCATGTGGATGGAGAGCTGTATGAGAGTAGGTCATGCTTGGACCAGGAAGGAGAATTAGAGACCCAGCCACCACTAAAAGGCTCCTAGGGCAAATTGTGCCAGGAAACAAACCTAAAAATTGTGTAGCCTCCAAGACCAAGTGCTGCACAACCCAAGCAGTTTTGTTTCTCTTAGTACTGGAAAACAGCACCTGCAGGTCAGCACAGCTGGCAAATGGCAAACCAGTTTGGTGTTCAACTGGGGAGGAGCCAAAAGGGAAAAGTGATAAAAATCACTTGATAAGAGAGAACTTAGTGACAGAACACACTCCACGATTTTCAAGCACAAACATCTCTTGACTCCTGCCCAACCCCAGGAAAAGGGACATTGTCAAGAAGACAAACACTCTGAAGGAAGGCAGGACAACAATTACTCATTTCTCAGGTACAAGGAGGGCAGCAGCCTCACCACTGTGCACTGCACAAAGACTCATTCCTATGCCTGTTCATAAAGAGTCAGTTCCTACCCCAGCAAAACACTGGCAGTACTGAGCACCCCAATTATTTACCTACCTTGGCTTCTTCAGCTCCTTTTCTTAAGGAGTGGTTCTTATGCTATTTTCCTGCATTTTAAAGAAGTTTTCTATCTGTTTTTTTTTAACTGCATTGCAATTTTTAGACACGCAAGGAGCCATAAATACCTGCTTCACTGTAAAATCATGGGAAAAAAGTAATATCTTCAAATAGTCCTATAAGCAAATATTGAAATATGAAATGCAGAAACATAAACACAGGTTACTGTATCTCCCTCCAAATATGAAAACATGCTGTAAAAAAGGGACACTAAAAGCTTTGATGTGGGAATTTTGAAACTCTTATCTAGTCATTCTGGAATTCCATTCATTTAGGGAAAACAAACAAATGAACTAACAAACAAAAAAGCCAACAGCCTAACAGCTTATGCACGTAAAACTATTGATTCAAATTATTTGGAGTCACTAATATTTTCTCTGAAAGTCCCTACAAATCATGACTTTCTTCATGCCATAGAGGACCACTGCTTTGTTTCTGGAAACCAGGAAAGCAGGACAGTAAAACAAAGGAAGCTATTTCAAGGGAGTCAACAACTGAACAGGAGAAATTTTGTTATAAATGTGTTTCCAGAGACTTTCTGCTAACAAAAGGCAAAATGCTTTCAGGATAAAATACATACAGAAAAAAGTCTGAGAGAATGTACTGGAAAATTACAATCCTTCTACACCTTTTGAAGTAACTTATAAATACTTGTATGAGTCCTATCCTGTTCAAGCCTGTAAGTTCTGCTAAAGCATGAAATGAATACTCCAGAAGAAGATAAATCCCCTGTGCATATTACTTGAAAAATATTGATGCACAGATATAAAATATTTATTTTGTAATATTATAATAATCTAATGTTATAATAACATATTATATCTAATGATAATAATATCTACTGACTTCACCAGTCAAAATTTTGTGTGTTTCACTGAGACCTTTTCATGTAAGAAACAATCTAGATATTTAAGGTTTTAATTTTTTCCCCTGCTGTTCTCCCCAGTTATGGTAAGGACATTGGAGTTCATCCACACTAGGAAGGAAGCACTAAAGCTTTTTGGCTGTGCTAATTCAGCTGTCAGCAGGCTCAATATTGGCTGAGTAAAGCTTAATGGCTTTCTAGCTATGTATGCGTAGGAGCAAAATTCTGATTTTCAGCATATGTCAGATATATATAGATAAGGATAAGGAGAGTAGCAAATAGTTACACAAACCTAAAGAAAAGAAAGAAAGCTATGGACATATGTATAAAATTGGATTTCTCTCAGCCACCTCGAGTTGTCAAAGGGTATCAGCAGGCTTCTTTCTCATTTAACTGAGCTTTCTAGGAGGCTGTATCTAGTCAAAGAAAACTAACTGGGCTTTCTCAATTTAGAGGAAACACTCAAGTGCCTCCAAAACCTGGTTTGTCTGTTTAGCCAAGGGTGGGAGGACCTGAAGAGCCTTTCTCCAGCAGAACCACTGAAGTACCTCCATGGTCTTCGGGTGACTAAAGATGAGAGAGATGCTCACTCACAGCGCTGCTCTCTTCTGTCCACATCTGCCCTGTTCTTCTCTGAAATTAATAATTTAATCTGAGAGTGCAAAAGGACACTTATTGTGGAAAGAAACAGAAGCATCTTGACCTTCCACAAATAAATGCTAGTAGGTTAATGGCTACACCTCTACATTCTCTAAATCTTTCCACCCATTTTTACATTTGCTAATTAGATAATTGGCAGCTGATTAAGTGCATTTATTGTACCATGCTCTTCTAGCTCTTCCCACACAACATCCTTTTTCTTGTGCTAGACATTAAGAACTCTGTGATTCCTACAAAAATAAATATGAACCCTATTCATACTCAGGAATGTTTACATGTATTTAATCTAAGAAAAAAATCTGTGAAACAGGTAGTAAAGAAAAAATGTTAGGATTTTAACTAAAGCTCAGTCCACTTTGTCTGTCTTCCTCAGACTGGACTGAGATTATGGAAGCTGGTTATCACTTCTGTTTTTCAAGGCTTCAAGTTTTGGCCATTAACTCTGAATTTACCACAAAACCCCAAGTAAAAGAAGCACTCTTGATCACTGACATTTGAAACAATACTTTCATAAAGCAATCCTTAGGCAGCAGCTTGTCATCTCTTTCCAATCTGCAGCTTTCTTGACCTAGCAGGGCAATATATTTGTCGTATTTTAAAGGCGTCGTATTTGGGAGAATGCCAAAGAATCACTCCAGACACTTAATCTTTTGCAACACAGATGATATAACTTAAATATATATTTCTCTGCTGTCATGTATTCCACAGTGCATTTAGGAAACCTCATTTCTCTGATTAAACATAGACTTATTTATGTTTTGGCATTTCTACAATAAAAAATTATTTGGGTCCTGGTGAATGCATCACTCCCCCAAACGACCACATTGTTCAGGCTAACCACATCCTGTCCTAACAGTTATGATTTTATCACCCGCTCACCTGATTAGCAGAGACAACTCAAGAAAAGGGAACAGAATTCTTCTCTGGTAAAAAAAACCTTTCTCACATAAATTGCATAAACTGTTATGCATTTTATTCCTAACCCACCCAGTGTTGGGGATCTGGGTCCTTCCTTCACACACTTTAACAGCTGCCAACCACCTGCCTAGGGATGGGAGGGCCAGAGCTGACTCTCTTTGCTCTTAGACATATTACTACACGGGGCTAATTTCTTCTTTGCTCTTCAGTTACAGCTGTTGGCTCTCAGTGTTCCAGAAATATCTGAGCATCAGTGATCTGTCACTTGCTTTGATAAAAGACATATTTAAGTGTAGATATGGATAGTTAAAAGAGAAACAAATGTAATCCAGTGCACTGGCCATAAAATTACCTGTTTATGTGGTGAGCTCTTTCAATTACATTTTTCCTGAGTATCTTTTAAATATATTCTATATATAATGTTGGGTTGAACCTAAACAGCCTCGTTGCCTCTCCTTTAATCTCAAATGTCAACACCAGACATAAACCTGGATGCATATCCATTAGCCTAGTAATAGAAAGGAGAATGACAATTTACATGTCTTCACCATGATCTTGTGGACTTTGTGTTGGGATACAAGAATTGTATTGCTGAATAGCACCACCTGAGCCACAGTTCAGGGAATCACCCAAAATTGCCTATTTTTTTAACAGACACTTAGAATGTTTGGGTTGGGAGGCACCTTAAGGATCGATTTGTTCCAGCCCCCCTGCCATGGGCAGGGATGACACCCACTAGACCAGGTTGCTCAAAGCCCCTTCCAACCTGGCCTTGAGCACACAGTCCTCATAGTTCATCATAATTTGGCTACTACCTGCCAGTGAGCTGTGTGTCTCCATAAAGCATAACATCCACTGAATTTGTTCTGAATTCTCATCCACCAGTCAATCTTTGTCTTTCTATAACTATACAGTGAAGAAAGATCCCTGCTTTTCATGAGATGCTTTCATTTCTCTGCATTGGTTGATACAAAAACGCTACAGGTAAATTGAGGACCATGCTCATCCTCTGACAACAACACCTGCCTTTGTCAGGGTAATGGGTCTGTCATGGTCTGTTTTTAAACGAATTTAAAAAAAATACCTTAATAGTCCACACAAAAGCTTGTATTATATATTGGTATTTGAGCACCCTTATTGACTAGAAACTTGGTTTGTGGGGAAAAAAAGGAACATTGTTCCTAATTATTAGGTGGTAGGAGAAATCTGACACCTGGAAAAACAACTTTTGTTGACAATTTCTTTTTCCAGTATAACTTACATAAAAAGACTGTGCCCCAATGGATTAAAGTCTAAAGCAGGCATCAAGTAATTGTGATTTTATACTTAGATCTTAAGGAAGGAGCTGCTTCTTTGTTAGCACAATAACTTTAATCACTGAATCAGACACCAAATAATTTATACCACAATCCTCTTGGGCTGCAATGTTTCACATATGAATCCATGAGCTATTTAATTAGTGTAGCAGTTAACACCTCATGTGAGTCCTGTAGTGCACATCAGGATACCCTATTGTGCTAGCTAGCCACAGTTTGGTTTACATTTACATCACTTTGCTGTTATGGGCCATAATGTCACCTCTGGTCACCTTTCAGCAAAAGTCAGGAGAAACAACCAAACTCTTCTGTCTTACCAGTTAAGTTGTTTCAGCACCTTAGTCTAAACATGTTCTGGCTTTAACACATCAGTTCATCAGTGGATTTGTTACTCTAATGAACAGAAAGAAGCTCCTTTGGTTTTTATCCTGAAGGTAAAGTTACTCACATTCCAATCTCTTCTATTACAACTATTAAAATCCCATTTCAGAAATTAAGTCCCTACTAACTTACAGTACTAAAATCACTGGAATCTAAATGGAGAGGAAATAGATCCAATATCTTAATGAATAATAGGGAAAGACAAGGCAATTCATTCAGCTTATATGTTTTCGTCCTTTTGTTAAAAATGGCAGTAATTCACAGAAACATTGCTTTTGGGGAGCGAATGATTACAGATTCATTTAAATGCAGGTTTTGGTGTCTATTTCAGGACTTTGGAATTTTAGAAGAATTATAGAAATGTCAAGCAGAAGGGCTATCATCCCACCATACTGAGAATTAGGAATACTTGGACCATACTAGAGAAATGTTTGTTTAAATTTCTTTAAAGTGTGTCTAATAAGAATGATTTTCATCCATTCCTAGAAATGGATTGGCCCTAGAAAGGATGCCAAGAGCAAGATTTGTTTAAATATTACTTGGTGGAGTCCATCTGACTTTAGGGATGGGCCTTAATATTGGACTGGATGACCTTACAGGTCTTTCCCAACCTAAATGATTCTATGCATGGGCCAAATTTCATTCTTCAGTCACCTTGTACTAAAAATGTACAGACTGTACAGTACATGGGGTAAGTTACCTAACCATGAACCTCCTCTCAGGATCATTTGTATTCACACCAGGCTCTGGTGGGGAAAGCAGCTAGCAGCTGACTACTGTAATTTCTGGGTTTGCATGTGATCAGGGACGAGACACATGTTCTGCTGTGGCTGATGAAGCACAGCAGAACTGCACCTATGCAAGGTACAGTCAGTATGATGGCCTTTGAAAACCTGTCAGCAACTGACTTAAAAACATCAAGTCAAAGCAGGCGTGGGAGAGATCTGCAGAAGTGAAATTAAATGTTTCAAGTGCCATAAACAAATGGCATATAAATAGGAGCAATTCTTTTGGAAAAAGTGAGGACGTGAGTGCTGCAAGCACAATTCCCTTAGGTAAAGTATGGAGATTTAATGTTGATGTTGAATATTAATGAATAATAATTGATTTGACTTAGTTATTCAAGAGATAAACCCACTCGTTTTTGAACTACAGGAGTTGGTAAACCGGCTAATATGATTATCACCTTTGGGAGCTCCTATCTACCAAACTGCATAGCAGGGATTGCAGCCTAATCCTAAAAGGTAGAAAGAGGACTCCTGCTGCAAGCCAACCTACATCACATACCTAACATAATCTTGCTGCCATAGACTGAACAGCTAAGGAAAAAATATTAGCTAGAACAAAATGCTTTGATAAATAATTGACTTAATGTAGTTCTCTGCTAATGTATTGGTAAAATGCCACCCAACACGCCAAGAGCCAAGCTACAGGAAGTCAGAGGAAGGATATGGGCTGGCTCTTCATTTTCTAATGTGGCCACAGGACACCAGCAGTCAGAAATGGGCACAGTAAGCAAAAATAAGCCCTTGATACCCATTTGGTCTTCCCAAACACTTCACTAAGCATGGTGAACTCAGAAACAAAAGAAGTGGTGGTGGCTGGCTCAGGGATGCCTTTTGTGACTTTCGGTATCCAATGAACACAAATATATTTAAGAACAGGGATGTAGAAGTGGCATGGAAGCTTAAATGAAGAGAATAGGCAAACAATCAATAATAGTAATGAGCAGTAAATGTATGTAGTAAATAGTAAATGTGGTTTAGGTCCATAGAAATCTTTGCACAAACATTGGGAACATGAAAGAAAGGAAGAGGAATTTTCTCAGGTTACATGAACTAGGATGAACACAAAAGCCACAAAAGCAGGACAAGGCAAACAAGGAGCACCTTGTTTATGTCCATGTGTAGGTAAAACTGAGCATGCAGTGTGACTGTTCTCTCAGGTTAATCAAAGCAGGACAGGGCAAGAGACCTTCTTGCAAATAGAAGGTTTTTATTCGAATTTGGATGGGAAAAAGAATGTGAAAATAATGGAATGTATGCACTAATTAATCCTACAAGCAGGAAAATAATGCTCTTTTTTGCATTTCATCAAACAACAGAACACAGTCTGCTTTGCCAGTTGACTTAGGAGGATTTCAAATCACTTGCAACCAAGCTTAGTTCTGGTTAAAAAAAAATCCCTCACATGAGAAAGCAAACTCATAATTATTTGGATAAATTAAAGCAGTACTTAATTTAGGAAAATGCACAGAATTTCAAAACACTTGTAATCCAAACCAAAGTTGTAGAATTTATTTTAGGAGGTTTATAGGATTCTTCTGCACCTCATGGCTAACCACTGGAACCACCAACAGAGCTAACTTGGGTGATAATAAGCTAAAATATGCCACATGCAATCCTTTCCTTGCTGAACTGTGAGAAAAGTCTGGATAGAGATAACGTTGCCTTCTGCAGACAGGCTTGTTTATTCCCTGAAATCTAAGCTAGTGTTTTAAGTGTTGGTTGAAGTAGACTCATTTTTCTGTATAAAACCAAGTTGCCTCACATTTTTCATGTGGTAAAATAGGTCCAGAGGAGTTGATCTGTTGAAGTTAAATTGAACCAGAGAACACATTTTACAGGAAAACTGCAAACAGTTAATCCATGAAATGGAACATTTTTTATATCTTTTTCTGCCTTCAATCATCACAGCAAGTAGAAAGGCTGATCTGCACCATCAGGTTTTTTGTTGAAAAGATTTCTTATTATGAATGTGAAGGACTGGAAATGCACAAGCCCCTGAATCCCCTTCTGAGAATTAGAACCAGTGACTGTGACAAATAACACATCCATCAAAGTGATAAGAGGGTGAAGAAACAAAAATTCTCCATCACCTAGGGGGAGGAAACCAGCTGCTAAAGAGACATTCATGGAGGTTTTTATACAAAAAAAAGGTGTGTTTGTATTTTGTGCATATTAATTTGAAATAGGAGATCAGCTCTTCACTAGAGCTCTGCATTTGAAACATAATTTCTGTAATAGAAGGGCTGAATCCTCATTTCTAGTTTAGGCAAATTGAACTTATATTTTTTTAGAAATGAATCAAAAGTAATAGTAACATTTAAAGAAATGGAGAAGTATTTTTGTGATGTGAGACTGGAACAGATTTCTCAGAGAAGTTGTAGATGCCACAAGTCTGGAAATGTTCCAGACCACATTGGAGTGTAATTGGAGTGTACACATTTGAGTAACCTGATCTAGGTAACGTGGTCTTCCTGCAGCAGGGGAGTTGGAATTAAAGGATCACTTTACATTCCCTTCCAACCCAAGCCATTCTGTGATTCTGTCACTGAAGCCATGGGTTGTTTGATGCCAAATGGAACCATCAGCAAATACCTGATCAGGACCTCCTCTTCATACAGTACTACCTGCAATTAGTAATTTGGGAACAGGATTTTTGATAACAGAAAGGTGGATGCAAGCCTCACTAAGCAGGAGTAGATATTGGGATACACATCTATAAAACTGGCTAAATTAGCTCCAGATGATATAGAGAATTGCAACACAAAAATCTGCTTGGTGTAAGAGAAAAAAAGAAAACTGAGTTACTAACAAATAAATAACTCAGGACTCTAATTATCTAGAATTTATTCTTCAGTCCTGCAGGTATTAGTGTTTTACTGAAGGGACAGTAGCTTAGTAGATGTTATTTTAGAAGATATGGGTCTTCTTTGTTATAATATCCTTACTCCAGATTTCATTTTCACTCCCTATATATGAGTCAGTGTGGGATGAACTATAATTATGCCTTTTCCAATCTCTGAAGTGCAGCCATTATCTGAAGAGAACCCCACTGTGAGAATGAAGTTGACATGGTATATAAATAAGTAAGCTTTTGACATAATATATGAACCCACCATCCTTAAAACTTACAGTATTATTTGATTTCAGTGATGGTAAAATAGGCAATGCACAAATGAGAAAAGAAAACCCTTAAAATAATATTGTATATGGTGTTGATTTAGAAACACGTCTCTAATATTTGCACAAAAATTAACTGTAGATTTCTTCACACACTGTAGTACTCTGCACACAAAAAACCCGAAGCTACACCACCATTTGGACTAGTGAAAATCTGTATTTCTGCACTGTGGAGTTAGGACAGGAATGTGTTACCCAGATATACAACTGATCTTTACAATTTGAAGCCCTTAGGTGCTAGAGTAAATTTAAATGAACAGTAAATTCAAATGATGATACGTGCAGATTATTGTGGTAACACCAAAAGAAGGAGCAGGAGAAAGGCAGAAATTTTTATTTCTAGTGAATAAAAACAATGAGACATTGCATTTAGTCCTTAAATAATGACATTCCACTTCTAATATTTACTTGTATTTCTGCAATTTAATCCCAGGTAAGATTCTACATAAACCATGGTGCAAAACCACAGCTGTACTTCATTGATTCCTATCTTTTGTGCTAAGCATTACAGAACTGAAACTAATAGTTTAACTTTGTGATCTCAGTTCTTTGCACAGAGGTCCAGAAGACACAAGATGCAGCTTCCTGTGAAGCTTTGGGAGGCAGAGTTAGCACAAGGGCCTTTGAAAGTTTGGTAAAATCTGAGGTGTTAGGAACAAAAAAAAGATGACAAAAAGGTGGGTGAGGTTTGTGAGACTGTGAAGAAATATCTGATGAAAACAAACAAAACTGATAGTTTAAGAAGTGAATTAATTCATAAAAATGTGTAAATTATCTCTCCTGTTGGTAATACAGGGACCCTTTTGCAGTTACTGAAAAACATTAAATGACAGTGACATCAATTTTCTGAATTATCAAATCTTTTTTTTGTTGCTGAACTGGAAATTCTCTGCATCAGACAATTACTACCTGTATGTAGTTATAATCCTATATAACTATAGGAAGTCTGCCCCATTATTTGACAGGGATATAGTCCTGTTCCAGACAAAAAGTGGTTCTTTAATACTTACATTGGGAATAATAGCAGTAATGTTTCCTACATTACAGGAAGGCAAATTTTACAGATTACATGCCTGATTTCCTGTGGAAGTAGAGTTGACACAATCTCATCAGTCTCATCTGTGCATCATTTCCTGCCTCTTTATATCTTTTCAATGTTGGCCAATTTCAGTGAAAAAATCTCAAAATTATCAAATCCCACTAATTTAATGCAAACTGGTGATGTGGGGAAGGGAACAGATTTGAATCAGTTAATGGATGGAGGGAAAGCCTGCTCACTGTCCCCAGCCACATTTTTCAGCAAATTCAGAGATCAAAATTTGATGAAGGTCTGGAGAAAATCTTACACTGGTTGAAATTTTTGGCACAATTTCCTCTGTCACCATTAAGAAGATGCACAAGATGCATTATGAAATTGTTCTGGATTTCAGCAAATGTAATGTCATTTTTCCATATTCAGTTGAATAAAAACATGAGCAGAGAGTCCATCTTGAGATTAAAAAGCAACTAAAAATCTCTAATAGTCAACAGAAAATATGAAAGAATACATTTTTTACACATTATTAAAGGTAGACATTAATCTGTTTCACATAATTCAATATTAAGAATCCTTCAGCACTTCACAAATCTCCACTTGCTTTGTGTATGCATGTACATACAAATGGAGCTATGCAAAAAATTCTCAGTATGCAACCTCTTCTGGTTGCAAATAATTGATTTCTGGATTGAAAAAAAACAACCCAAAAACCTCACTACAATATGTTAGTGCAGGCTGGCATGGTATATTCACATATGCATATATATTCATAATTCTCTATATAGTGCTCTTTGAGCACTATACATGTACAAACATGAATGTACCTGTGATGTATGTACACTGGAACCCAGAAATGCAAGCATTCATAAATCAGATGTTATTATACTAGCATGGATTTTTTTTTTTTTTTGTGAAGAGGAAACACACCAGTGTTCCAAATACAAGCCACACTGTAAACCAGCAGAAAAAAAGATGAAACATCTTTAAGTTCTTCTGAAGGTCTGGTTAATATCTGACACACTTCTGACACCTTTGCAGGGCTGAGTTACCACACACCTTTGACACATAATCTGCTGCTGCCTGGATTTATTTCTGGAGGGTGCTGCTGTGGGTTACCTGCAAGAGATGGGGAATATGTGGTGCCTGGTGCCCACAAAAAGGTGATGAGACCATTTGGACTCTGGAAGAAGTTGATACTGGATTCGCTGGCATCTGCATCCTTGCAGGATGGGTATAGATGCCTCTTCCCCTTTGCTAATTCCTTTCTCAGGTCTGTGTTTATCAGATTTTTCAGACTCTTTTCGACTCTGACTTTAAGTTTTTTCTTAACTACATCCAAAGAATGTCACAAACCTTCCTAGCCCAAGAACACTACTACTAACAGACTGGGTTTTAGCAGAAGAGAAAACAAGAAAATCCACAAAACAGAGGGGGGAAAAGAGCCCATGCACAAAACTATTGCTTTTGCCACAATTGTTCAAATGGAACCGGAAAAAATGAAAACAGAGGGGTTCTCACCTCAGTGCTACCCTGTGGTACCACATAAAAACCTCAGCCTGGTTCTCAGGGCTGAATGCCGAAAGGAAAAAAGCTGAAGTGTGGATCAGTCAGTGTGCTATAAAGCAGCAAGAATAGGAGCTAATGTATATCTCAGTGTGTTAATTAGTGGAATATTGATTACAAGCCCTGGGAAATTACAGAAGAAATAGTTTCTCTTTGAATTTAAAAGCATTATAAACTTGTGCCTGAGGATTATTTAACAACAGATTTCCTTCTATCAGATAAGTAATAATTAAACACTTTTAAAAGCAGGAAAACTTCAAATTTTTAAGCATTAATATCTGATATAAGTGGGTTACTCTAAAGGTCCATACATACCCTCAAATTAAGGCCACAAAGTTGATCAGAGGACTGCAGCACCTCCTCTGTGAATACAGGCTGAGAGATTTGGGCTGTCCAGCCTGGAGAAGAGAATGCTCCAGGAAGACCTTATAGCACCTTCCAGTACCTGAAGGAGGCTTTCAAGAAAGTTGGAGAGGGGCTTTTTATAAGGATGGGTAGTGACAGGACAAGAAGAAATGCCTTTGAATAGGAAGGGGTTTGATTTAGATTAGATAATTATGAAGAAATTCTTTACTCTGACAGTTGTGAGGCACTGGAACAGGTTGCCCAGAGAAGTTGTAGATGCCCCATTCCTGGATGAGTTCCAAGCCAGGTTGGATGGGGCTTTGAGCAACCTGGTCTAGTGGAAGGTGTTCCCTACCCATGGCAGGGGGGTTGGAAGTGGGTGATTTTTAAGGTCTCTTCCAATCTAAACCATTCTGTGACTATGGTTCTAAGACTGTCACAGTATCTCTTTTATTTTCATTGTATGTTCTGAACAAAATCTCTTAAAATCCAACCTCGGCCATAGCCTTTTTTGCTCACCTGTTTCTCTCAAAGGTAGAATTAATGTGTGTGAGGATCAGACATTCCTGCTCTTTAAAAAGTGCAGATCCGTGAGGCATCTGGAGTTCACTTCCACATCCTTAGATTCCACTGCCACCCTCCAGTCTCTTCTCCTGCATGCCATCATGGTGCTCCCTCGGGTGGAAGAGGGGCCTTGAATCCCAACCAGTGCTGCTGCTTCTGTGTGCAGCAGATACCCGGCTCTTACACAGAGAGCTTTGATCTACCAAGCTATTAAATTATATTTGCCTGTACTTATGTATGCAAAACACTGGGAGCAATTTGGCTTGAAGAATATATTAATGCTAATTAGACATCGTGTTATAAGAGATGAAATTCTGTCACCAGTTCATGTTTAACCACTGCTGTTCCCATTGTCATTGCTGCTGACTCTTCCATTATTGGCATTTTTGAGGATCAAAAGTGACACTAACTCTGGCCCAAAAACATTGAAGGGAAAAAATCCAGTATGCTTTTGCATGAAATTTTTCATTGAAATGTGGAAGCTGGATAACCTGAGTAAAACTGAGTATCTTTGATTTGCTTTGAATGGGTGGGGATTTGTCCATTCAACTCCCTTTAAATTCATGGCTGAGTGCCATATAACCAGCAATTTTACCATCAGCTACCATTCTGCTTAACTTTTAAGTGAAATAACAGAGTGACCCTACAATCAGGCTTTTTATTGTCTCCAAACTTGAAAATACTCAAAAAAGCCTACAGCCAATATAAGCTTTATTGCTTTTTTGCAGACCATGCCCCTTTCTGCCTACAGAGTGACATCTGAGATTAAAAATGCTATTAATTACTATCTTCTGTATAGCTTTCAGAGACTACTCTAACTAAAAGGAGACAAAATGTAGCTCAGAGAGGAATAATGTTCAGTATAATAGTAAAACTATCTGATTGATAGAAGATGACCATATGAGACTGCTTTGACAGCTCTTTCAATTTCAGACATAGCCTTGTTGTCCCAACACACTGAGAGTACTACAACATTAAGTCACCCCATCTTGTTCCTCCTTGCAGCAAGTTTTGATCTCCAAGACTGGCTGTAATTTTAGTTACTACAGTGATGAGTTTAGAAACAGTCTACAGTCTTTAAAGCTGATATAATGGCATTTCCCTCCTCTGACTTGCATTTAGCAATTTAATTTTCTGACTTAGGTGTTCGTGCTGTGCTTTTGTTTTCAGAAAAGATAATTAAATTAAATGATCTCTTATAAATGCTTCAGTGCCTTCCAGAATAAGATTAAATGAATGAAAGAATATTCTTAACATGTAAAATAGGGCAGCTAGGAGAGATAAAAAAGAGCTGACACATATTCATACAAGACTGTTGACATCCCATAAAGCAAACACATGTGAACTCCTGGTTGGTGACTGTCTTAGATGAAGATGGGAGTTTTAAGTACTATAATCATTTGCCAAATTCAGAATAGTGACCTACTATAGAAACTTGTATACCCTGGTAAGGTTTAAGGGATAAATTCTGGCCTTATAATCCTACCATGAGATGCAGTGTGCAAAAAATATCAGAGAATGGAAGCAGTTTTAACGCCTCTTGAGAGCTCTGGCAATTCGCAGGCTCTCTCTGCTGCAGTTGCTATATGTCCATCTGTATCTCTGCAGCCCACAGGAGGGTAAGAAATAGAGGAAAATATTCCATAAGGCAGTGATAGAATTAATTTGAAATGTGCCTTTCACTAGCACAGCTAATTTTTTGTACCTCGACCTTATATTGCTTGTCTTGGTTTTAGACCTCTGTCCTTTCACCAAGCACAAAGGTGGTATTTCAGAGATAATATATTAGCATACAGAATTAATGAGTACATTATTAAAGTTAAGAAAAAAAAAAATCTTTTATCAGCTTATAATTTAGTACACTTCAATGAATAGGAAGCCAGGAGGCATAATGTCACCACTGAAAACATGACAATAGTTTGATAAGAATTTATTTTGGGGAAAGGTGTGATGCCTTTGTTTTAATTCAAGTGATAACTTTGACCTTTTGTGTCTGTAGGACGTGTACAAAGAATATGTTAAAGCAAAAAAGCAAGATCATAGGCTCCAAGTCTCCATGGGGTTACTGCTAAAACCTACTGAAAGCACACTGGTACAGTTTAGAGCTATAATACACCTTCAGTACTGCTCCCTTTGCGACGTGATTTGACATGAAAAGAACTGTGCTAATCCATTTAGTTTGGCATGGATGATGGTTTGAAACAACCAGTCTTCTTTCAGAGAGACTGACAAATAACTAGAAAGGGGTAAAACTGTAAACTTTGGTCATTACTGCCCTGAGCCTTAATGGAAATAAATTACCCTGAGAGAAAAGCTGAAATATATGCCTCTCATTGAGAACTGGTGAATTTTTAAAGCTAATTTTGATAATTTTCTATTTACTAGGTGGAAAGAAGGTAATAATCAAACTTCTATATATGACACATATTCAGCTTATTTTCTGGGAGCTTATTACTTCTACATAGTAATAACTCATTTATTATTGTTAACTATTTTGTACATATGAAAAGCAATTACTCCAGTTTAAGGGCAACAGAAATAGTAAATCAAATCCTTCTTTCATTTAATTTCATTTGTGATGTCATTTACTGAGGACTTGGCACTCATTACACTACAGGTTGTCCAAAACTTAAAAGGTTCACTAAATAGCACTCTTTGGTGTTTTTGTGCTTCCAAACATCACTTCACAGTTCATGTGACCATAACCAAGGACAAGTTAACCTTTTTCTGACAATCTAGACTACAGACCAAGAAACTCAGCAATTTACTCAAATTCAGGCACACATCTATGTGTAAATTATGGAAAAGCAACAGCGGGTCATATCTGAAAAAGCTGGTGGAATTTTTCATGTCATTTCATGAAAAATCAGATTTTAAGCAGTGATGAATTTGTAATGGCAGAGGGTGAAAAACTGGCACCAGCTGATCTCTTTTAATTAATTATGAAGGACAACTTGGAACAGAGATTATAAATAAACCAAATCAAAAATTCATTTTCCTTAGCTCTTCTGCTAACAATCAGAAATAGCTGCCAAACAGAACACTTTCATGGATTTCATTATTAGAAACCTGGCTCAAGAAAGCTGTCTTCCATACTGAGCAATGGGAATAAATCAATCAGTTTGTGGCAAACTTCTCCTTATAGGGCCTTCTTCTGCCACTCGTGAATCACTGCTGCCCATGGAACTGCACATGCATAAAATTATATGAGGAGTGAATCATCCCCAGCATGCAGCTATTAGCCCACCATCCTGAAACTGCTAAACCATCTTTCTCTCATCTCTCAAAGTCATCCCTTGAGCCTTCGCAACAGTGATGTGTTTAGCCTTGCCCCATTTCACTGGCTAACAAGAAATCATTAAAAATCTTTTTATAGCATCTTTCATTGAAAGAGATCTCACACAGCCTACCACAGAAGAAAGGACATTGGGGAATGCCATGAAGAAGGCTCATCAGATGCACCAAGTCAGGTGCTGGTCTTTACATGCTGCCTGTCTCTCCCACTACAGAGCTGGCTCTCCATACACCTTGAGTGGTTTTTGAAAAGAAAACTAAGGTTTTTCAAGCTAGCAAAAAAACTGAAAACAGGAAAAGGAAAAAATTAATATTAGAATTAATCAGACTAACAAAATACAGGACATTGTATTCATGACACAACCTGCTTATGTCTAAGTGTTGCATCACCCTCTCTGTGTTGGCTGGTCCTGGGTGATAGTCTTGTTTGTAGTTGGCATAAGCCTTGGCTGAAAACCACAATGCAAAAATCTAACATAAACTTTTTGATCTGCCTTTCACAAACAAACCCATCTCTTCAAATGGCTGGGTCAGGTATCTTCCCTTACTGCTCTGGTTTACACTTTAGCAGAGCTTTGAGCTTCCAAGCCTCAAGGGCACAGCACAGGAAGACCTTGTCTGTTAGGTTTTCTCTGATCTGCAACACAGACAAAAAGGAATAGCCAAAAAGAATTGCATTTTGATAGGTACATGTGAAATTGAATGAGAAAGTGTAACAACTCCAGTCCTGAGTTTTCTGCTTAAAACTTGAGGAGAGACTATAAAAAAGAAAACCTAAAGAGGTAGGAATAAAAAAATTGTAGTTTATAAGTGGCCTGAAGCACAGCTGCATAACATAGAATATATTATATGCTTGCTTTAGGGTAAGAGTGTAGGAAACTGCAAAATTCCACTTTCAACAAGGAGATAAGCATGTCCAGAGAAGATTTATTTTCCTCTCTGTCTATCAGTGTTATGCTTTAGCACCCTTGACTGCAGTCAAGAGATTCCAAAGGCAAAGGATCTGATGTCGATGTCAAAAGAGGGCTCTCCTCATATATTGCTAAGCTCATGTTTAGTACTGTTCAGAATCAGATCCAACTTATTGAAACACTGTGTCAGTTGAAAAGCCTATGAAAATTGCACTTGCCATTAGCATGGCTGAGTCTTGAGAAGAAAAAGAATTGAAGTCCCTTTTGTGTATCTTTGGCATTTCTGTCCACAGATAACTTGTGATTATTTGCCTTTGATATTATAAGACTCTAAACCAGCAGGGAATCCACTTCTTTTTTCGCTAGCGCTTCAAATGTGAATAGATCACAGAAAGAGGCAGGAACAGCTGCTATTTCTTCACTCTTCGTTGGTGACAGAACTTGCATTTTATTATAGAGTTGGGACGAAAAGCTGATCTCAGAGTATATGTTCCTAGGCTGGTATGTGCAGATGCACTCAGAAGCTGATATGTTATCAAAATTATTCTATCTCAGTGCTGATGTCACTGAGTGCTGATAGCACTTTACACTGATAGCACTTCACGCTACCACAACGAATAATTACCTAAGGTTATCACACAGTTCATAGATTTTCTCTGACTTTGATGAAAAAGAGACACTACAGAACAAGGCAATGTTACCTCAGGGACAAAAAGAAGCAGTAGCCACTGACCTTTGAGATGCTAAAATTATCAAAAAAAACCTCCCACTTCTCAGAATTATAATGAACTTCCTTTCCTTACACTGTTCTTTTTTTCTTTTTTTCTTTTTTTTTTTCTCAGCTCAGAATTTATTACTGTATTAAAAAAAACCAAAAAAACCCCGTGCCTTCTAAAGAGAGAGAGGACTCTTTTGGGAATATTTCATCCGACATAAATAGATGGGCTGCAGTAGCTGTACTTCAACCCCTGGGTAAAAGGCAGCCCCAAAGAGATCTGTCTTGTGCTTCGGGTTTGTTTTCCCTTCTTGCTGTGGGCTCTGCAGCTGGCTCTGTAGGCTTCAAACAGGAGGCCCCTGAAGAGATTTGTCTCCACTGTTGTTGCTTCTGCTATTTTGTGGAGATGAGATTGTTCTTTTGGCGGGATCATTTATCTTTGTGATGGAGGTCCTGATTTTCAATTATACTTAGGCCACTTTGGAGCACTCTGACAGTGTAATGGGTCTTTAGAATCAGCTCAGATCACATTTGAACCCCCTTTAAAGCACTTCTGCTTAGACAGAATAGTATTAGATGATTGCTGAGTACATGGGCATCAGATTTGTAATGGTTTAATTAACTGACAGCTATGTAACGATCTTTTGAAAATGACATGAACATTAAGATGTCACAGGTAAGGATACCAGGGTAGCTCTGCCTTGGATATATCCAGTTTTCATAAGTAGATCATCTGATACACGTGCAATAGCAGCCAAGAGTGTGCCTGTGAGCAGACTAAATACAAAATTCTGCCTCAAATGGCATATCAGTGAAAACAGTGGTTGTACTGACTGATGCAGTGATGTGCTTTTAGGAGACCTTGTGGGTTGCAGTGAAGGCAAAGGTACAGAACTAGAATTTGGAAACCCTGGCTTGGCACTTAAAGCTTTTCTGGCTCCACAGTGAGATCTATGTGAAGAGAAAACCCTTTCCAGATGGCAGCCACTGCCCCCCCAACCAACTTAAGTAATAAAATAAAGTGTATATANCTGGCTGGTTGGATTTTCCTTGAAAACCTTAATTGTATGTGCATATTTGGAGATGAGTGCCCAAGATTCCAATGCTGATAATGGAGAACTGGGGCTCAGCTCAGTGCCATTTAAGATGCCTTAGGCATCCTGCCTGCATCCTAGTTACCAAGTAAGAAATCTGAATGCTTCCTATAGGCCCTGATCATATCTACCAGTATTCCACAATGTCTCAGGTACCCTATGACATCTAAAATGTCATGAATAGTATCTGTGAGCAAGATGCCCTGAGTTAATAGGTTTAATCTGATGCTACCACTACTTAAGTAAACCAGAATCAATTTCATTGAAATAGGGTAATTAGATTATCAGATTAATTAGGGCAAGAAACATCTCGGTCCTTCTCACAGAGAGACAGATCACCAGAAAAGCCACACATACACACACTCCACCTTATAACTGCTCTGTCTAGCAAAACTTCAAGTGGAGTTTGTGTCTTTGTGAAGACAAAAAGTAATTAGCCAGAAGACACAAATCTCCAAGAAAACAAACTTTTGCAGTTGCAATATTGGCAGAACAATTTATTAATCATAAGTTATATATGAATTTCATTGCCTTTAAAAATCAACTTTCTCATCTGGCTCTGTACAGGATTTGCTGTTGGCTGTTAATGAACCCTTATTCCCAGAAGAAGCAGAAGTCCCCAGACATGAGAAGACATCACTATTTGACCTTGGGCATTATCCATGTTCTTAATGTACCTCACTGCAGATATATCCTAAACAAAGAGCCAACTTATAAAAATTTAAAAAATTCTATGAAAAATGCTGACTACTAACAGACACTGTTGATCCATGCCAAGGTTTTATATCATGGATAAGCAGTGTACGAGGCACTTGGTCTCTTATTAGAATGTGAATCTATTAATATGATACAAGTGACATTTAGGGAAATGAATAGCCCATTTTTCCATAGGGGTCTCATTAAAGATAGCCTCTCCTAATGTTGCTCGATGGCAAAGTTTGTAAGTGGATTAGTAGTAAGCATGGAGAGAATGAATGATCTTCAGTGACTGTTCCTTATAATGACTCCAGGTAATTAAAAAGATCAGAGGTATCTGGAGAATTCTATGTCTAATAGTGGTCTAACAGCACTTTAAAAACATCTAACAATGGAGTTAATTGAGCTTTAGAATTCATTTAGCTGGTCCTTGCATTAACAAGTAGCTTTTATGTGATGGAGGAATTAGAAGTTAAATACTGTCTCAGTAAGTCTTCAAAGATGTTTCCTATTTTATGAGTTGGCCATTATTAAACAGTAATGTTTATGCAAATTATAGTGCCAAAGCCTTTTCAGTATCAGAAAATGTTACCTTGAAAACTCATTAACTTTTAGCCACCATGTTCACAAAAAAGTACAAGACAAAATGGGTGCTGAAGGTAGTGCTACAAGCTGAGTACAAATCCAGGCACTAAGAGGATATGGTCAGGTTCAGGAAGGCATTACTCTTCACTGCCTTCTCCTGGGAGCTTGGGGAAAAATGAGGAGAGAGACAGTATTCACTGGTTGTCCAAATAGCACAAGGTTTTATTTTTAACCTGGGTCTCAGTAGAACTGCATCCTCTATATGTAGATGTTTAAAGTGGAGAGCTCAGCTGAGCAGACGAGGATCTGATTTCCTTGGGTGGGATTTAGTTCATTTCACTGCTATGTTCCTATATCTTGGGAGTGTAATGAAGCAGACATTTCTGAGGAAGTTCCTAAGTTCCTTAGATAGTCAAAATGAGAAAGAGAAATGGTTCTAAGGCCACCAGAGAAGGTCACGTACACCTAACTACTGCATTCAAACTTGGATGGGTAAGAACTCCCTCTGGAAGTTTTTACAGTCACTGCTTGCTTATTCCACCACCTAAGGACTCTGAGCAGGTGCAGGAAATCAAATCAAGAACCATCAAACCAGTAAGAGTAACAATATTAACCTATAATTTTATATATTTTTCTGTACTCAAAGAAAAGCTATGAAAACCTATCCACTACAGCCATGCCATCTCATAGACACCCTAGTAGCAGTAGGAATGACATTAAGCTCTGGAGGCCCAATCACACTGAGCATCAGACAAGCTACATCTCCTTGATGTGCTCTTTCCGGTACCTCAGAGGCAACCAGACCCATCGAGACCCTCAACCTATTGCTCTGACTCCAAGGAAAAGTCAGTACTTATATGTTGCGGTGCGTCTAAGGATACTCCAGGCTTCACCCAGATGATTCCCCTGCCAGATTTGTCAATCATTCCTCCTTTCCACATCCTGTCCCCTGATGAGTGCTGCCTGCCAACCCTGGCATTCCAGAAGGGCGTCGAGTGGTTGGCAGAATTCAAAATATGCTTCCCACCCCTGGAGAGACATTGGGCCATCTAAGTGTTCTCTGTCCCTTAGGACCTTCCTCCCGTACCTGGTTGGTGCTCACCTGTGTTCCTTCCCTCCCTCTCTCCCCTGGTTAAAAGGCCTGGCCTGCCATGTGGTCGGCATTCTTTTGGAGCAGTTACTGGACTCAGAGGCCCTTGGGCCAGGAATAAAACACTGAATCAAAACCCTCCATCAGAATCGGCTCCTTCCTTCACCTCGCTTTGAAGCCTCTCAGTGGAAGGTAAACCTGAGCTCCTGCATGCCTGGACTTGTCTCCAAGTCCTCAGCTGTAACATCCTGGTAGCTGTGGTGCCACTGGGGTGAAAACACCACAGTGTTACCACATAGGCGAACAGCAAGGGCCAGCCAGCACAGGCACAACCTCCTGGTAATATTGGACCGGACTCCAATACTTATCTGACTGCAACCACATTAAAAAAAAAAAAAAAAAAAAAAAGGCAGCTCTATTTGTTTTTGATTTTTATTCTTGCCATCTCAAAAATCCATGCATTTTTTTCTGCTTTACTGTCATCTTTCTTTCAAACCTTCTCTAAAAATATCTATCTTCCCATTTCTCTGTTTGATATATTTCATCATTGCAAAACATTTTGAAACACATTTTGCATGAAAGACACTGTCCTGAGGAAGGGCCAACTCACACTGTGTTGCTTGCATAGCAAGCATGGAGGAGGAAGAGCAATAAAACAGCAACTTAATTACTTTGGAGCTGCGGTGCTTCCTGCTGCCACGGCCTCTGCATGAGGTCCTGACGCAGCCACCAGTGTTGGTGAGAGAAGCCTGATCTTGCTGACAACTCCTCTGGTGCAGCTTTACCCAATGTCACTGAGCAGCTCACGGCAAATGAACAAGCCACAAAGAGTGGCAGGACATCAGTGATGTAGCCCAGGCTAAAAAAATTTACAGAAACAGCAGTGACCTCCAAAAAGCACAAAAGTCTTTCTGCCCTGTTCTGCTCTCTGCCCTGTTCTCTCACCTTTGCTGAACAAATCATAACCTCTTCTAGCAGTGCTCTTCACCTCCCCTTGAGAGGTGCTTTATCCAGGAAAAGAATGAAAATTCAGAGCACAGCTGCAAAAAATAATTCTCACTTGTTGCCTAAGTACTTGTATTGTTTGTACCTGAACAAGTTAGCCTACATTGCATATGTTGAGGTTGTGAGACGTAGAGCATAGATCTGGATATGACTTCTCAGTTTCCTCCACAGCCAAAGATCACTAGTGACAATGCCTGATGCTATGGGGTGAGCACACTCATCAGTAGGAAGCACTTGGGAATTTTCTCATTCTTCAGTGGATTAGGCTTCAAGCAAAAATCCACAAAAGTAATACAAGTCCAAGTGATCATAGTTTGTTTCCCTTAGAAAGCACTGATTTTTCTCTGGCCAGTCCTAGCAACAACATGCCTGGTTTAGCAGCCACTTCAGCTCTGTTGCATTTGCTTTTTCTTCTGTTCTCCCTGTTTGACCTTGGGAAAATTCTTGCTGTCTGTCCCAGGCTGCAATTCCACTGAAGAAATAATTGAACTATACCAGAAACCTTTCCATTGACTTCTTTCTTTTTTTTTCAAGATATTGTTTTACTACTTTTGGTTCTCTTATCTCCTTAGAATTTTGTACCTGGGAACTTATCCATGTGCAGAATCAATGCTGAGAACTTCAATGCACCATCTGTCTCTGTTTATATCCAGTGACATCCCAGACAAAGGGCTTGTACCAGAAAGTCTCTACCTCTAATCTGTGTATACAAATAAGAAAGGATATAGCAAATTATCTGTATTTTTTAAATAGTTCCAGCAGGAATATTCTCCTCTAATCTAACCATTGCCAGGACTATAGTAGGTGCCTACAACATTTCTTTCCTCACAGTTTCAACAGGCTTTGTTTGCTATTTCCACAGAAGTTCACTGTCAAATGTGCCCTCTTCTGCAGTGGCTGCAAGTTGAAGTGAGCCAGTGGTCTGCTTCCAGGTTAGGAATATCATAGCACTAACTGATACTCTATTCTTGGTTTTGTTCATATGCCATGCATGTGACTTTTCACTCTGAAAAGCTAAACCTAAACAAAGAAAAACCACTCCAAACCCATACAGACATTGATTTCTTTTTTCATAGGTGAAATATTGAGCATTTCTGCCACTTTAAACTCAAACCCATCTCTTGTATGTCACTGCACTCACTGGTTATTATCAAGGAGAGACATGGCCCATTCTTAGAAATTATTTTTCCTTTAAGCTTTGTCTATTTCCCACTTATTCATATGTCTTGTTCCTCCAAGACTGACTGTTTCATGACATTCCAAGTTACTCTTCTACTGAAACTGTGTAGACTGTATCAAAGAAAGCACATCTCACAGAAGTGCCTCCGCAGCACATTATGGACTGCATAGCTCCCTAAGAGCAATTTAAAATGAAGAACAACCTTTTCCAACATCCTTTCAGAACTGCATATGGACATTAGCCAGACACAAGACTGAGCTGCAGAGGGTGCATTAAACTCCCCATCTGCTCTCCACAGTGCTCATCACTGATGTCTAACCCACAGTAAAGTCATTTGGCCAAAAAGAAGCCGTAGTGGATGAGACAAGCATACCAGAAGCCAGATGAACCTTTCCTTCCTCAGTGTCCATGGAAGGAAATGTGTCTCATACAGCCAACATTTTCTCAATATTTCATTCCAGAGAATGTGATATCTGTAGATAAGTCATTCTCCAAATGAACTAGAGAAGCCAAGTTTTGTTCTCATTTACACTACCTTATTATCTCACTTGATCTTAGCACAACTATTCATTCACTCCAGTGTACATGATGTCAGAGTATCCCTGAGGCTCTCAGCAGCCAGCCGAAAACTTGGCAGATTTTTTGAAAGTCATCTGCAAGCCTCCACTTTCCAGGAAACCTCTTTTCTAACCCACTCCTTCGCTAGGTCCAGTTCTCGTTATGGTGCCACGATCTGACCCCTCTGCTCCGAAGGAGACTGCACTTCCCCACGGGCAGCTCTGCCCGGTGGGATACGGACTTAATACGGGATTTTTTATTTTTGTTAAGGGACCAGCCACGGCTCGTTGCAGGGGTGTACGCTGTGCCACAGCCGTGGGACGGCAAGAGCCAGGTGTTGATGCGGCTTTGTACGACGCCCGGTGACTTCCATCCCCTAAGGCCGGTGAGGTGGAGGCTCGCAGGTGAGCGCAGCGCCTCGCCCGGGCTCTCACACAGAGGGAGCGCCCGGCAGACCCCAGGCCCTGCCCCAGCACAGACCGCCCAGCCCANAAGGTGCGGCGCTGCTGGTTGCGCCCGAGCCGGAGCATCCTGAGCCGGAGCGTCCCGAGCCGGAGCATCCCGGCGGCGCCAGCCGTCTGCTTTCCGAGGACGGTCGATACTCCCTCCAGGTGTGGGGTGTTTTTTTCTGCCCCCGCCCCTCACCCCGTACGCGTTGTTGTGCCTCGGTGCGAGCGGAGCCTCGGCGGGCACGGCTGCCCGGCGGCCGAGCGCTGTTGCTCGCCCGTCCCCGCAGCGCCGGGGCCGCTCGCTCCCGCTGTCCGGCGCCGAGCGCTGCCGCGTCCCGGCGGGTCCCCGGTGGGTCTGGGAAGCTGCTGTGCGCCTTGGAACAGCTCCCGCCGTGCCTCGCCCGTGCTGCTGCTCCGAGGGAGCATCCTCAGCGGTTTGCCTGTCCTGTGCTGTAACCAAGGGCATTTGATTTTCACAAGCGTTTAACCGAGGTACGTGTTTTGTGGCCTGTGCTTGATCGTTCACAAACATCTTTTGGGAAGAACCGGTATTCAGCCTAACTCACTTCGCGGGCTGGCAGAGTGCGTGAATTGAACGAACGCTTTCTTGGGTTTGGAGAAATTGCTTTTGGCGGAGGCAAAAAGGGGAACGCTTTGGCAGAGCGTGGGGACAGCACAAGGATGAACAGGTTCTGGAAGGAGGGATGCGGAGAGAAGGGAGGCACGGGCTGGTTTCTTTTGCTGAAAGATACTGCAACCCAGGGGAGTGATAGTGCAGACCATTGGGTCATCACGGTGCAAGCAAATTCTTGGCTCAGCGGACATAAGCACAGACTGCCAGCCGTGTGTTCTTGCACATTGTTTGCAGAAAGATGACGCAGAAAGGATTGCTCCCTCTGCAAATAAATTGTAACATGCCTATCCAATGTAGTAGAAAAGCTGAGCTTAGACAGCACAGCATGGAAAAAAACTACAGATTGGATGCACAAAACTGTGCCCTTTGCAAGCACTTTATGTCTGCCTAAAAGCTGCAGGCTGTTTCAACATCATCTTGCTAGATGTAATAAAGTTTGGAACAGAAATCAAGTGAAGCAAACTCTTCCTACCCTTGCAAATGCTAAACAGTTAGAGCAGAATTGTGAAAATAGTGGTAAAGGGCTTAGAATTTGCCATGCCATTTATATAAGCAAAGACAATTAGGAATGCGTATTAGCAATTATTAAATTAATTCTTAGCTAATTATAGCAGAATGGGAGAAAGATGGATAGGAGAAATGTTTAAAATCTGGACCATATAAGATGCATATAGTGCTTGCAGTTTTATTATGATGAGGGATCTAGCTGGAGTGTCATGTCTATTTTCTTGTAATTTTGCTTTTTACAGTCATTTTGAACCCACTCTAACTTTCCTGTGCCTGAACAGACTGAAACAAAAGGCAACCTGAAACCACTAGCTGCTTTCTCTCTGCTATTATGCCTAGAAGGGCTTGTTCCCCTTAGGGATGGTTGCTGGTTGTAGCTGTATCCTGGCTGCCTTCCTTTCCCACCTCTTCCTCAGACTAGGTCATCCCTATCACTCAAGGCAGGGGGAAGAAAAGGCAGGCATGTCCTCCCTGGTCTCCCTCATGTTTCCCCTGCTTTCCTGTGCTCTGGCACACGGGCTGGCCTTTCTGCAGGCTGCTACTTGCTATATCCAGTACATGTGCTTTGCTGTCAATAGGATTTATGCTGCGGGACCTGGAACTGCTGAGGAAGGGGTCTTGGGCTATTTCAGCATCCAGGTCTAATCGAGTACTATCACCTTGTGTGTATGTGAATATATTTGGCTTAGGAAGTTATTGCCGTGGGCATTTTGTTAACCTTTTCAGATATAAAAGGCTGAACTGGGATAACTCGCATCTGCCAAGCGTCTTTATTGATAATTGGGTCCTACTGCTGCCGTGCAAATTGTAAGTTCTATTCTGTAAATTCCCCATCAGAGGCAGGAAGCAGCAGAGCCTTTTCTCCTTGCACCCCATCTACACAGAAGCAGAAGAGGAATTATCTCAACGACAAGAGTACATTCACAAGTTGCTGAAAAATCTGATGTTTCTGATAGGTCTGAGACTTGGAATCTAAATACTAAAAAGTCAGTTTATTTTCACCTCTACCTCCTGCACTCTTTTGCAAGCAGTCCTCCCCCTGTGTCTTCATGACTGCGGTCGCCTCCTTTTCCTGGCTTGCGCAGAGGAAATCCTGTTACGACATACTCGATCCATGGTGCTGCTGAAAAACCCACCTCTTAGCCTGCAACTTCGTCTGCATCTCCCCTCTTTGTCACCCCTTCTGCTGCTCCCTCTTTCCCTTTGCATCAGACACATCAGTCTGAGGCTTTGCTTTCAAGTGTCCTTGATAGTCACCCTGGACATGATGTACAGGTCTCCTGTTTTCCCAAGATGTACCCCTGGGCTTTGATCAGCCTGTGCTCTCAGCATCGTTCTCCCTCAAGCTATCATCTTTGCAATTCTCTGAGCTCTGCCTTGTGCTTACTTGTAGCTTCATATAGGCACCTTGTCCATCATTCCTTTAATTTTCTTGAAATGTCCCAGCACGTTCACTTTGGTTTGATGCCTTCAGCAGCAGTCTGGTGAGATGCTAAGACAAGCCCTCACCCGTGCTGTCAGCATCCCTGCCACTGGAATTACTCTTGCTCTGGATCGGAGCACAACAGTGTCCTCTAAAGCTAGGACATCTGAGAGGCATTGTTGAACAGATCACTCTATCTAGCACCAGCAGAAACTCTGCTTGCATAGCCTACATTATCCTCACTTGCTCTTTTTTGACATTTCAGGTGCAACCCTGCCCCCTTATGCTTGCACAGCGTGGCTCGCTGCAGCTCCCTTTGCAATCACGTTGTCTCTTTGCCTAAGCTGTTGCAGGCAAAGTTGTTTTGCAAACAGGGACTATATGTGAATATAAGGCACAAAAATATTCCATGGGTTCTTTGTAAGTGAGGGCATGCATGCAGCCTGTGTCAGTAAAATTAGGAATGGCATGAGGATAGGGATCTTCTTTTACAGCAGAGAGGGGAAACAGAGAATCAAAGGAGAAGGGTGTTTTCTTACTTTTCTTGGTAAAGCATTCTGAGGTACCCAAGTCAGGAAGCAGAGTTACAGTGAGCAGAGTTACTGTGATAACACATCTGTGCCTAAAACTCACTTGACATATAAGTGTACAGTATGTAGCTGATACTGAATCTGCATTTTTTTGGAGAGAAAAAAAAAATCTGAAAATGATGCATTAACAGAAATTTCTGTTGCACCAAGTGTAAAAAATTGTGTCCTAGCTTTATATTGTGATAAGGTTCCTAAGAAGGTTGAAATGAAATCTAGTTGACATTTTTTGATGTGATACGGATTTTTAAAAATGGTGATTTATACCTGTTTTTATAAAATATATTGAAATCAGTGTATCAGCTGAATTTTGCAATAAGAAAGTGTCGCCCTGATTTTTGAAGTTTTCTGATGCACTTTCTAACTTGATGTTTTTCACAGTTCTTAGTTCTTTCTCACACACGGGCGTTATAATTAGAAATATGTTTTTGTTAAGAAGAAGTTGTTTACATACTTTCTCTTGGTGTGGAAAACAACTGATGGACAGTTGTCTTGACCAACGAGATGGGAGAGGTGTTTACCTTCTCCTCCAATCCCTGGTCTGTGTGGAAATACTATAAATTCAGAGTCAGATGTTTTAATAAATAGTTTCTAACCTTCTTCACCAAGAGTGTCCATGTGTGTCCTTGCATGTCCAACAGTGATAGGAAAGTATTTTCTTATTTTTCAGGACTATTTCCTGGGTCACAGCTTTGTTAGTTAAAGAGCAATAACCCCATTGACTAGCAAAGTTAAAGGGCACTTACTGTTCAGCAGAGCTCCTTGCTGTAGTCTGCTCAGAATTCCCCTGAGACAGGAGTGGACGTACCCCATGGAGTGTGGGAGATGAGGGCTCCCAGGTACGCTGGTGCATGCAGCCATGACATCGGCATGGGCAGGAGGATGTGCTGCAGCACTGGGAGAGACAATAGAGACCTTAAATCCACCCAGTTCCAGATTTAGACACACTTTGTCTTAAAACTGCATTCCTTGTATACGAAGGGGATGTATATGATATTTTTGAGGGGTTTTTTCCCCTCTGCCTGGACCTGAACCTCAGGGTCCAAGCACTGCAAGTTTTTAGTTTCGCACATGAGTGTGATGGAAAATGAAAGCAAGCTCTGAGAACAAGGACTGCTTCCCCTGGAGCTTGGTATTTTATCTGGTAGATTTTGGTCTGAGTAAACAATGGAGCTGAAGCACTGCCCCATGAGAAGTATGGTGGCTTCAGGAAGGGTGAACACAGTGCATGGCCCTCAACTGCAATGGCCATTTGGCTTCAGTTGTGGAGTCCAGTGCTGCTCTGCCTGTGTCAAATAAAAAAGGTGGTTATTGGGAGCCCATGTGAAGAGTCAGGTGTGAAGTAGCAAAGCTTAATTAACTTTTGTTTGTTCTGGGATTAATTGCATCACCATTATGCCACACACATGTATGGTGGATGAAATCTCCTGAGAGGCTCATCAGTTGGTGGGATGCTCCACACAGCCTTCAGATAGAAGGGGTAGGAGGAATGGGATGACTCAATCATGAAAGAAGGCAACAAGGCAGAAGCAGTTGAAATACTTTCATCTACTCATTCCACTGAGGAAAATGGGGTTTAATGGAATTTCTATTCCTCATTAAGCAGCCATTCCACACTACACTAAATTTTCTGTTCAAACAAAACTTCCAAATCAGATGTTGAAAGAAATCAAACAAGAAATCATTACACAAAATACAGATGTTAAGGATTCCTGACACCTGCTGGTTTCTCCTCTCCCTTGGCTAACCTTGCCCTGGACCTCCTTTCCAGCTGGGTACCCAGCATCTTTCACTTTGACAGTGTCACCTTAGTGGCTGTAGAAGTCAATTACCAAGATTTTAAAACTGTTATGGGCAACCAAATGGCTGTGTGAACCTTCATGTGTTCTCTGCCTGATCACTCACTGTCATTAAACTTCAGGAGGTGAGATCCATTTGAGGTTTCTGCCTGTGTTGAATTTGGCTGAGAGTGGCAACAGGAGTTATTCAGAGCAGCACTAAGGGGAATAAATTTGGGGCTGGACATCAAGAAATCAATTACGACCCATCACTATGGCCAGCAAAGAGTAGGCTGTTGAATTTTGGGTGGGGTTTTTTCAGCAATCTGTATTTTTCACAGGAAATTAAAAAAAAAAATAGTATTTTTAACAAACCAGCAGAGGAAGGAGACTGATTTGCTTGGTGACTGTGTGACCTTTGGGTGAGATTCAGATTCATGGTCTCACAGGAGGCTAGACCAGGAGAACCCCATTTTTCTAAGGTCTTAGAGGCACAGCAGTGAGACTCCTTACTGCTCTCCACAACCTGAGAGGTACAGGGAAGAGATAGATCCCTACTCCTTGCATATCTTACGGGCACCATGAATGACTGCACTGTTTGGGCCAAATCCTTCTGTAGGCTACTGCTGCAGCTGAAATGGTAAAAATAGCTGTGAGAGGCATTAGAGTGGTGCAAGAGGATGAAGGACTGTGGGATACAATTGTGTATGGCAAGGAGTCTTCTGAAGATAAGCTTGTTGATGTTCTGGTCCAAGTATTTCTCTGTTCTTCAAAGATAATTAAAAGCTCTGCCCTCCCAGCCTCACTGTATACATTGGCCATTTGAATATGAATGCCTGCACTTAAGAAGCCTCGAGGATGTCTTGTGTTCTGTGTTTAATCAGTCCAAGATTTGGTAGGCTCTGGTGCCCTTGCTTTGCTGGAGACTGTGGCACTGTTGTATTGAATGAAGGGCTAAATGGGCACAAGCAGTGCTCTGTGTATCTGGGGGGAGATGGACCAACAAAGATTCTACAAAGAAAAAAAAGCAAAATAAATGTATTTGCCTTGTTTGAAGACACAGGCCTGTTGCAGAGATCTATGCCTGTTTCCCCCAGAAAGGAAATAAATGGGAGGAAAAGAGTCTCTGCTACAAGCAGACAAAACTGAGGGGAATAGGGTAGAGCTCTTGGCTATGTGAGGCATATTTGCCAGAGAAAACGCATACAGGGGCTTCTGTACATATCCTCCATCCTGTACCACACCTGCCTCAGCCTCAGAAGCAGTTCTGGGCAAGGTGACAAGGGGGCATGCCCTCACATCCAGAGCATATGCTAGGTCCATCTCTGGGGCAGCTGACTTTGGCATTCACCTACAGCCTCCTACCTCTCCTTCACAAAGAGATGGTCAGGAAGCTGTCTGAGTCCCTTTGGGTGGAACATCAGTACAGTTAATGTTATCAAAACATTTGGATTTCCACAGTACTGTCTTTTAACAGCTGCACTAGATAATTTTCTTTATTGAACTTGGAGAGGCTTAAACCAGAAGTGATTCAGTGACTGAAGGGATGAAAGCAGCACAACAATGCATCAACATCATCCCCAGAGATCTGCTTCTCTAACACAGTCAAACCAAATGTGCTGAAGGGGCAGAGCTCCAAGATGTACAACGATTGTGAAAGTGTCTCTCCCAGAGGGGAAATCTGTTTGAGAGTGGCCTCTCTTTTGCTTTAATGTGTATCATCTGGGATTGTTTCTTTGTACGCAAGAAATTTAATATATTTTATTAAAAATAATTCAGGGGCTATGTTTTAATTTTAGGTATTGAATGCATGTAGCACAAAGAATTCTTCTAGCTCTTCTTGTGCATATTCCATAATCAGTTTGGATATTTCAGGTTTGTGAAAATTTAAACTGCAGATAGTTGGAAATAAAGAGAATGAATAAATGATAGTGTGTAATCCAAAAGACCTGATTCCTGGCAGGAGTCTGTAGGGTATAATGTGAAATGAATTGGAGAGCAGATATAGTGCTCTAGTGCTTAAAATGGTGCCAGGGGACAGATGTCTGTCTTGGTCCTGGAGCACACTGCAGAAGAGAAAGGTGTTATCAAAGCCTGTCTGTAAAGCAGAGTTCAGGATCATGGTTTTGATACTGTACATGATGTGCTGCTACTGGGCAGCAGAAGGATGTTTTTAGCAAGAATAAAACACAAGCCAGGATTCCAGTTGGTTTGGGGTTTTTTTTTTCTGAAATTTCTGCCCGTAAGAGCAATCAAAATTCAGCACTTGTCCTTCCTTTATTTTATTGTTATTGTAGTTATTACTAAACCTTTCCACTTTTATTTGCTTTTTTATAGGGGCTTTTCTTGGCATGCAGTCCCTTTAGATTTGGGTGTGATCACCAATCACATCCTCCACATTGGACATTCAGCTTCTATTTCCATATCTCCTTCCTGCTTGTAAGTATTTTATTCTTTCTCCTTGCTCATTTTTCTTTTACTTTTAAAGACTCTAACTCATGGGTTCTGGGTCTGATCCCAGGTCACAAAGTCTTTGATTTACATTGATATAAATGACTCTATAATCTGCAGATCCATAGGAAATGTAAATGAGATAATCATTGCAGCCTATCTGAATTAATCTAAGTACCCTTATGGCTCAGAGGGTTTCCTTTTTCCAGCCCCACACAAACCCCCAAACAAAATATAACTTGATTTTAACCTGCAACCAAGCCATCTGGGCACTTGTCTTCTTAGATTTTCAAAGACATAAATTTAAATCATAATAAAAAATGAAATTAGATCATAAATTAAAAGGAAAACTTTGCTTGTGGCAGGAAATAGTTTTCCTTCTGTGTTCTATTTTATTGAGTCAGTTGGCAATTGATCCTGTTTCCCAGACAGAGTGGAAAAGGGATTCTCTGCTCCTGGAATATCCATCTGTAATGGGAAAAAGAAGCATCCTACTTACTTGTGGTCTTTTAATTGCCAAAGGCATATATCCAAGAAGAAGCATTAAGGATCATATTCTTGGTAGACTTCAAGCCAGAAGTCATTCTTTGCCTTTCCTACCTGCATTTTCAATGGAATAAAATGTTGCTCACATCTTTTTTTCTGTCTAGAGTTACTGTCTTATTTAGTTGCATGATGTTAAATTGCTACATTTTTCCAGTCTAGAGCATATTGCCTGTCAAGGCTGAAGTGTTCCTGGTCCATAAAATTCATTTAGTCCTTCAGTATGAGCATGCAAACGTATTTTTATTGCCATTAAATATTTTGTGTTACATGTTTGCTGGAAGGGCAATATTGGTAATATAGGAGGGAAATAAATGTAGAAAACAAAGGCAGTGAGGGAGAAGATGAAAGAATTAAACCAGGAGCTCCCTGGCCTTTATTTATATATCAGTCTAGTGAAAACTTACTACCAGTTTTTGGAACCAGTCACTATGACAGCAGAACCTGGGGAGGGGAAACACTTCTTTAGGGATGAGTAAGTCTTATGTTAGAACTGGCATCACCACATCACCTGGGAACCTGCACAATCTTCCTCCTGCTCTTCCTGCCCCATTACAGCATATTGAAGTTTGGGCAGGTGAGGGACCTCTCTGTTGTAACCTCTCTGTATGCTAAAGGCAAATTAAGATCTCACCTGTTAGGATATGTTTACAATAAGAGCTTTCTAGGATACCTTCTACCTGTAAAGAAACAGTTCATAGGAGCAAGAAAACTAAGTGCTTTTCTGTGGCTGATAAATTCACAAGAAATTGAGTCTACCAGACTTATCTTTGCTGCCTGTTCCTCAATTTTTAGGGTTTCAGTTGGTGTGAGTACAAGCCATTAAATTGTATCTGACTGAGCCTGGGGAAGTAGAGTTGTTGCATCAAGATTTATGAAGAAATACAATACAGCCAGTAAAGCATTTATTACATTGGGACCATGAAAAAGCTCTGTTCATGCCATCCTGGAGAGTATTGCAGACTCATTTAATATTGACTTCAGTCTGAACTGGGAGATGGCTACTGTCTTAGCAATGCTAAAGATTAAATTACTTATGTTACATATAATTTGGCACTCAGGGCATATGCTAATTGTGAGACCTCTGCCCCTGACCACATTTGCATTTCGTTACAAAATGGATTTTCTGGTGGGTACCATCAGCTATGCAATAGTGGCTAGCTTTGGCATGGCTGCCCAGGCGTGGTACTGCTGGTGCCTGCAGCTGGCCTCTGACACAGTGGTGATCCCTCACCTGCTCAGTTTGCCCTTCTGGTGAATGCAACCTTTTACATCTCCTACTTACCACAGGATAAAAGGAAATATGAGAAACTCCAACTGAGCCTGCCTATAGTATCTGCCAAGTTGGCTTACCCCTGGAATAAAGGGTGGTGTCCTCACCTACCAAAGGTGTTTACACCAGGACATGAATGAAGAAACAATGCACAGCTGGGAGAATATACCTAAAAAGTGGCTCTGGTTGAAAAGCCAGGAGGTACAGATAACACCATGTTTCTAGGAGAGCCTTTCCTTTGGTGCCAATGTTCATATTTGAGGACCAGAGCAGCAGAACAAGGTTTTGCTCTTGTGTACATCTAAAACCAGCAGAGTGTGGAGGTAGAGTCTGTGCCGTCTTAGAGCAGTGAATTGTTTTACTGCAATGTGTGAATCTCCAAGGCAGATTGTCCAGCAGTGCAGCAAGGCTGTGTAACAGTGGAGCAAGAGCAGCAGGAAAACTCAGCCCTAGTCAGAAAGGCAGAGTTGATGATCTGGGGCTTTCAGCAGTGAGGCTGGACTGAAGGACTCAGGGAGCCTCCTCAAGTCACAGCCCTGTCCTGGCATTGCAGAGGTGCCTCTGACAAAAGTAATCCAGATCCAGCCACAAAATCTGAGTCCCCCAGCAGACAGGTGCCACTTCTGCTTTCCCAGGAGTTTTCAAAAGTGGTTAATTGGAAAGCCACCTCCTGTCAGAGCTCTCAATCTGCAGTCATGCAGGAACAATACTTGCAGTTCATTCTTTGCCTTAAACCGCCTCAGCTTTCAGAAAATAGATGAGGGAAAGGCAGGGATCACTACAGAATGTGAAAACTTTTCCTCCACTGTTCAGTTCCTGGGTCAGTTTACAGCTCTCAGAAAGAAAACAGGTTCATTGCAGTTTACCAGCTTTGCCATTACACTTTGAAGTTAGTGGAAAAATTCCCAATCAATTCTTGGGACTAGGTTTGGCCTAAATATTATGATGTTGTTGTATTTAGTTTTCAGAAATGCAAAAAAAACCCCAATCACCTAACAAGAAAGTGAAGCTGCCATCTGACTCTCCTCTGGGGGTTATTTCTTTAGGAGGATCAGGGTAAGAGAGACAAAGAGTTCATGGCACTTGCTTTCTTCTCCCAGCAGAAGGAGGACCCTGAGCTGAAGTGGTAGCTGTAGTGCACTGAATAAAGCTACTTGTGGCTTCATCTGGAATCAGAGTTTACAGTGTCGCCAATCTCACTACAAAATACTCATTAAAAATAACCTAGGTGATGTTGTAAGATCTACAAAAGCTCTGATTTAGCAAAACACTCACGTCTGCTTAGCTGAGGTTCTGATTAGTCCTATTTAATACTGTAAGTTTTCCTCTAACTTGAAAAAAAAGTCCCCAAAAAGGCCAAAGTTATTCCTTATACCAGGGTCAAGTGCTAGAAGTAAAAGAAGAATGTAGTAGATTTCAAATTTTATGAAAAATGTAAAGGCTTTCAACTTCTGCCATGTTAAAGAATTCGTGTAAATTCCTTGAGTTATTATAGAGCAATTCAATTAATAATGGATCTGATTTTCATTATGACAAGTAATTAAGAAAAAACATCTTCTATATCAAAGCCTATCTTCTAAAGAGGATGAATTAGCTGTAACACACTTAACTATTTCCAGAACATGAAATGAACACATATTGTTCCATTAGTTAATTTTATAGCACTGAATTAAAGACAGTTCAAAAGGAGTATAATCTCATAAGGATCTCTTTGTTCAGTCTGTTGTGACTTAATTCATAAGGTACAACAAATACAGTTTCCTGTGAGGCTAAATACGATTAGGGTTATAAAATAGTTTTAGTTTAGCATATTCTATGCGTCACTATGAGTTATATAGGTAAGAATATTTTTATCTGGTATTTGCAGATGCAGTTTTGTACTCCCGCATATCTTGCAGGCTTTTGGGATGTTTGATTAAGACCACCAAAAGCTCCACTATAAAACAACACAAACATAACATAAATAAACAATAAAACATCTGGAATGTAACCTTTTGTTCACAGCCCTTGGATAGTCCTCTCATGCTTGCTGGGCTGGCAGGGCTCTCCAGTCCTGGGGATTTTGCTTGTAGGTGTCAGAAGCTGCATCACTCCACTGAAACATGCCTGCCATTTAGACTGCTTTGGCAAAATTACAGCGAGGTACATTTTGATATTTGAAACTGTTCAAAACATTTCATAAATACACAGTAAGAAAGCAAGTCTGGCAGATTTCCTAATTCTGGGTACCTCTGGCAAAACACTATGGAGTAAGCAGCTAATGAATTCATCATCGACTGTGATGTTGAGTGGCTTTGCTCATCTAGGTTGAGGAGCTGAAGTCTTAGGAGGGGGTTTCGTTACTTGACTAGATTTTTTATCACAAGATAAATTTGGATTGCAATACCTCTATCCCATATAAAGTACCTTTTTGATTGTGCTGTTCTACAGATAAACAACTCATGGTTGGAAAGAGTAAATTTTAATCCATTAGGATTCAGTAGGATTTCTCCTAATCCCTGCATTTTGGAAAATTGAGATATAAAGATAATTGCTAGGTAATTCTTTAAGAATTGCATCTTCAAGCTAAGAAATGTAACTCTTAAGACCTAAATTATCTCAGGTGTACATTATCTGCTAGTAAATTAACCTTGCTTTTTTTTTTGTTGTTTTTTTTTTCTGTTTTCCCTTGCAGTTCTGAAGGCTAAAATCTTAAATTGTCCTGGTCTTGAGCAGCAAAAAAAAATTCTTTCACTGGCTGATTTTTCATCTCAACATTGTGATGGAAAAATGTTCGCTTAAAATAAACCCTTTCTATGCCACTAAAACTGCCTTTGAATACAAGATCTGTTGTGATTTTTAAAACACAAACTCAATAATGTCAGAACCCAACCCTTCGTCTGGATTTGTGGGAAACATGGAAAATGGGACTTTTCTGGAGCTGTATCCCACATCCCTTTCAACTTCAGTGGATTCATCACCTGGCCGTTTATCCAACGTCTATGTCTATGTTTCTATATTCCTTAGTCTCTTAGCTTTTCTCCTTTTGCTACTGATCATTGCACTTCAGAGGCTGAAAAACATCATTTCTTCTAGTTCCTCCTACCCTGAATACAATAGTGATGCTGGAAGTTCGTTCACTAATTTAGAGGTTTGCAGTATTTCTTCCCAGCGCTCTGCTCTGTCAAACCTTTCTTCATGAAAATAAATGAAAGGAAACACACGGGGAATGGAAGAGCTTTGTCTAGTTTCTTGGGGAAGTAGTGCATGTAACATTTGCCTTAGAAGACTATTATCAAGAGGTGTTTTTAAAAGTTTCCTTATTTTATTTCCTCTTTCCTTTTCTATTCTTCGTTTCCCCTTTAACTAATTTTCATTTTGGACAATGGATAATGATACCTGACCATCATTTCTTGCCTGTAATATTGATGCTGCCTCTTTCTCATGCATAGATGGTGTTCATTAAGAGTATTCCTGCCAAATTGTAATACAGTTCTAACTGGATGTGTTATTTTTCTCCTCTGATTGTGTCTCCTTCCCTGGTCTTGTTTCAGCAATATGCTGACTATTTTTCTTTTCCTTTTTTAATTATATAAGGACTTCTCGGTGAAATCCCTATTGCTAAAGTACAAAAAAATCTGCTTGAATTATAAATATTAAGACAATTTAAAGTGGTTAATATTGTTTCTTTTTTGCTTTTTAATTTTCACATCTTTTTCAGTATTTATTGTTTATAAAACACAACTAATTCTTGAAGAATGTTGCTTTTGTGTATTTGTACTCCCAAGTTGTTCTGTATAAAGTCTGTATTTCAGTTTTTGAGTCTCTTCGGTTAACTTAGTAAAGCAGCTACAATAACAATGCTCACAGTTGAATGTGTGGAGGTATTTTTGGACCCCATTGCATCTCATTATCTCATTTGCCTAATGATATGTTCCTCCAGGGGGCAGCTTTTGCTGCTGAATCATGACTACCACACGACTCCTTTTCACACTTCACTGATACTGCAGCTTATTCTTACTGGATACCAGGACAAACCAGTGGTTTCTTGTAAAAGACCTGCATTCAACAAATACAGGTAGCAAGTGAAGAGCTCCTGAACTGTCCTTTAGGCACACAATGTTTGTACTCACATCAGGGCCAGCAGGGACAGAATTGCTTATACTGGGGAGGACTTTGTGGACCAGGCTTTGTCCTGTGATTTCAGAAACACACAGTCAGTGGAGGAGGACACACAGGGATCTGCACAATGGCAAGAAGACCTGTGCTCTGACCTGCAGGATGTGCAAGGTTTACCTGCAGATGGTAGAAAAGGATGGTCAGGAAAATGGCAGTGACTCTACCACTTTTCCCCATCATACAGTAAGGGGGGGAAGAGAAATGGATTCACATTCTCACTCCTCTATGCCATGCTATTTTCTGCATTATCATTTCCCCTGCTCAAATGTAATATGGCACTCAATTTCTGCGTGGTCAGCTGGGCTTTAAATCAAGCAAACATTCAAATTAGAGATCTGAAGTGCCAAATGTGACCTACTAGAACTGCAAACCCAGACTGGTGCAATGCCTTGTTGTCCTTACTGCACTGTATGAGCACAGCTCCATCCTGCCACCCAAGCCCATGCCAATTTGGCTCTCATGGCTGGATCCAAATCACTGGAGAAACCTAAGAAAGGTATGGCTTTGTCACTGCCATTTCTGTTAGTGACATAACACAAGTGCAGCTTTGGGAGATGGGATGATCTCAGCAGCTGCCCACCCCTCGCATAGCACCACTGCCCAGAGGGCTGAGAGGTTAGGGAATAATTCCCAAACACATTTGTGCCTCTTGCCAAGCATTCGTAAACAAGAAAGACTCTGTCATTAACCACACAGGCTTTAAAATACAAATTTGGAAAGTCGAGTGTAAATATTATCATTAGAAATGCAGCTGCTGTTGCCAAACAGATGATGCTAGAGTTGGTGTTTTCAATTTTTAAAAGTGGACATGCAGCATGGTAAGTGGTAATGACTGATGATGGTGATTAGTTCCTTACAGAGGCCAAAGAACTTGCTGACTAATAAAGAATGTAAGTCTGCAGTTTCCCTGAACCAAATTGGTTTGATGAATATATTTACAGCTTGGAATATTTTATTCATCTAGACAAAAGTTTCTTGTATGTCACTTTTCACTGTATTTGACAATTGGCATTGAAAAAAGAGGTACCTGTCAGGTATCAGGAAACATTATTTTGCTTCTGAAAGCTCTTTGAAATCTCAAACCTGTAACAGAATGTATTTGTATGTTGACAGGCGGATAGAAATAAATGAGCCATAAATCAATACAGAGCAACTGTTTGACTATCTTCCCTTACGAACAAAGTTGTAAATTAGTTGCTTTCTTTGCTGCAAATGGAGGAATTTAACCAAAACCAGAGGTGAGGCCACAGGTTGAGATGGGTGTTTGTTCCCAGCAATGTGTTTATACTTGCAGATACAGAGACATTTAATATTAAAATACAAACTGTTGAAACCACATCGGGTGTGTTCAGTGAGCTATTGTCAAACTTCACCAGAACAGAAAGTATTTTTCCTACTGCAGAAAATAGCAAAGATAACTAAAACCATGCATTGGATTTTGCTTTTTAGTTTTCTAGATGCTATTAATTTTTTTCCACTCTGCTGTGACATACGGGATTGTATAGTCATCATGATTTCAGCTGAGTTGCATCTGTTCTCTTCAGGACAGATTTGAATAGAAACCAGTAGGTTCCAAGAAAATAGCATCAGGAGAAGCCATAGGCAAAAAGCACAATGGCATTTTTGAGGATTGCTAAGTACCAATTCTTCAAGAAAAAAAAAGAAAAAACAAAAAGGAGGAAGAAGAAGAGAAATCCACCTGAGAATCTGAGCCTAAGTTAACTGAGAACACTGGAACAGGCTTCCTAGAGAGGTGGTGGATACCCCAAGCTTGTCAGTGTTTATAAAACATTGGGACAATGCCTCTATCAACATCCTTTAGCTTTTGGTCGCCCCAGAGTGGTCAGACAGTTGGACTAGATGATCACTATAGGTACCTTCCAGCTGCAAATACTCTATTCCTACTAGAGTTGCAGAGATATTTTTTTGCTGTGTCCAGTTCTGGATTCCCCAAGAGAAGAAGAAAAGTGTGGAGATAAGGCACAGAGCCTAGCCCAGGGTGTTAAAATGATTAAGGGATTGGAGCATCTCTCATGGGAGGAGAGGCTGAGAGAGCTGGGACTGTTCAGCCTATAGAAGGCTCTGAAGGATCTCGTCAATGTATATAAATACCTTATGGGAAGGAGGAAGAAGAGGGAGCCAGGGCCTTCCCAGTGGTGCCCACAACAGGACAAGGGGCCAAACTGAAACACATGAAATGCCACAAGAAAATAGATTATTGAGAGGGTAGTCAAACACTGGCACAGGATGTCCAGAGAGGCTGCCGCGCTTCCATGCGTTGACCTGCCGGCAGCTGCCCCTGCTTTGGGCAAGAGGACTGGATCAGACAATACTGAGCCTCCTTTATGTCAGTGCAAAATTTCAGAGGCTTCTGGCTCTCTGCCTCCTCCTGTTGTGTTTTCTCATCCCCGGAGCTGAGTAAGCAGTATCTTTACTGGGAGGTAATTAGTTCAATAATTTGTTGCTAAAGAGCTGCTCAGCTCCTCCTTCTCCCTGCAGCCACATGCTTTTCCACTGCCTTTTTGTGGGTCCACATTTCACACTCAGCTTTTTCCCTATGCTGTTTTTGGTTGTTACTGAGCCCTCTAACTCAAACACTGCCATTAACTTTGTTAAGATATGACTCCAAGGCTGTATGGCATCAGGTAGTTGCAAGGTATTCCAGGAAATCTATAGGAAAAAAATATGAAAACAACGTAGATGAGAACTGAAAGAGTTTCTGGAACACACAGAAAAATTATTTTGCCTTAGTTCACCAAATATGGTCCATTCAAGCATATTTAATCAGAGTACCTGCTGAATGCAGTAGCAGCCTCTATATCTAAGACTCTCTTGCAATGTTAGTCACCTTAGCCCTACTGTCAAGTTAATCCATTATATTTATCTGCCCTGAAGATTAGCACATTATTCCTATTCTGAAACAGTGTCATGCTTTTCACTTGGCAACTCTTCATCTCCATGGAGAGTTTCTTCCGCTGAAATTACTTTCTGTGTTCAGCCCTTCTGTGCCAGCTCACCTGAAAGGCTTCTCTCTGTAAGCTGAAAGGCTTATCTGCATTTCCAACAAAAATCTTTTAACCTGGGAGCAAGCGTTACTCTTTACTCTTCTCTGCAGCCTGTTTGCCATTCCCTCACTGTGTAACCCATGGTGCTCTGGCAAGGCTGAATCCCCGGGGAACATGTTCCACTGTACCTGAGCTTTTTTTCCTGCAGCGTTTTTTACGTTTTTTTTTTGTTTGTTTTTTTTTTTCGAGCGAAAGCCCTCGCAAGGACATCCGCATGGGGAGATTATTTACGAGTCCACGTACCTCCCGTTCTTCTTGAGAGGCCTGGTTTCTCCGCATCTCCTGCGGCCGTCCAAGGGGACTTTGTGAGTCCCAGCCCCGCCGCTCCCCGGCCGGTGACCTTGCGGGGCCCGCTGCCCCTCGCAGGCTCCCAAAGACCAGGGCCCCACTCTTGTGGCTACGGCGGAGGATTACATGGCCCGAACGCAAGGCACAAAAGTAGCCTGAAAGGACCCTTTTTTTGGTTTTGTTTTTCCTCTCCAAGAAAAGTGGGCTTGCTCTTGCCTGGAGCAGCCCCCAAGCTGCTTTACACGCTGCTACGCAGTTTGATGTGCCAGCGGGACGCGCCTGCCACCGCGGCCCTGTGCTCACACCACAGAGCTCCACACAAGAGCTCCCCACACAGCTCCTCAGAGCTCCACACACAGCTCCACACGCAGCTCCACACGCAGCTCTCCACACAGAGCTCCCCACAGAGCTCCACACGCAGCGCTCCACACGCAGCTCTCCACACGCAGCTCCCCGCACGGAGCTCCCCGCACACAGCCCCACACATAGCTCCCCACGCAGCTCCACAGACATCCCGGCTCGCTCACACCGCCCAAACTGCCCAAGGCGGGCTTGGCCAAGGTCACTCTCCTGATGCCACACTCAGGTGTTTTCCCGGCTCCTCCCAGCACCGTGCTTTGGAGATAAAAGCAGCACCAACCTCCTGTGTAGGCACTTCCACGGGCAGGTAAGCCCATCAGTATAATCATGACCATCACCGTGCAGGTGGCAGCGAGGACCAGATGAGATGAGCTATTTTTCACTTTTTTTTTCTTTGTTTTCAATCAGTGGGAGCTGATCCCCCTCTGTAGCTTGTAGCCTATTAATGTAAAGAATCTCCAGGTGCCTCCTGAGAATTGGACTGGCTCCTTTGCAAATTTCGCTTCACCTTCTGTCCCTTATAGACAGCAGCACAGCGGCTGCATTTGTTTCAGCACCAAAAGATGCAGTTTTAATAAAATAAATGCCTTTAAACAGCTTCAGTTATAAATTCAGAAGCAGAAAAGTAAACTTTTTAAAAGCATAATCAATATATAATTTTTTACAAACAAACTTAGAATTTTTCCATTGTAAATTTATATTTTTGCCCAAAAATTTAATTGCTCTGTTTCTAAAGAGAAAAGCTATATGATTGAACTGTAAAAAATTGAGCATTTTATGCCAGCGTGTTGACATAATTATTTTTCACCCACAGATTTTTCTAGATAAGACATTCTGTTGTTTAAGGGGACAAAAAATTACTCTATCCAATTATTTCTGTCCTCAACAAACAAGTTTAGGTGTCTGTCAGGACATTTTTGCCACTTCTATTTGCTGACGAAGCTGCACCCTTAACACTGAATGTTGATCTGATCATATAGATCTGGTCCCAGAGCACAGTTACATCTCTCTTTTTTGTTTGTTTGTTATAGAGTGTTATTGGTTAAATATAAGATGGAGACTAAGTTTCTAGTTAATGAACTGTGCCCTCACTGCTTCTTCAGCACAGGCATCATTAGGTACAACCCATACATTATTTGCATGGCTTTTTCTGGAGCTTGGGCTCAGCAGTTGCTGATAGGTAAGAAATTAGTGTAAAGGACATATTTATGATGGAGATTGCCTGTGTAGTTTGTTTAGGGCAAATCCTGCTCTGGCTCCCTGGATGCTGTTACAGAGGTAAGAATTGTATTCCAGGGGACTTCTGCCAAGGTACCCTCCCTTTTTCCAAGCAGCTTCATCAGGATGCAGAAGGTAGAACTTCCTAAACCAGGACTTTCAACTAAAAGTCCTGCCAAGAAAAAGGAATGATGAAACAAAGGCACCCTAGCAAGAACAGAAGCATAGCAGGGAGCAAAAGGAGATGCAGCCTGAAAAACATAGGAATGGATGTGTCTGGGGCAGGAGTAAACTCAGAAAGGACTAGGCTGGCTGGAGAAGCAAGGACCAGAAGTGACAGAAGAGCATCTTCTCATGAGAGGTGTGATGAGTTAGGCACAAAAAGGCAATATTGCAGCAAAAAGTTAAATGTGTTTGTTGTAAGACACTGTCAGTCCTGCTGATGTCAAATGAGGGGCAGTTCTGTGCTTCACAGCGGGTGAAGTGAGATCCTGTGGTCCCATCCTGCCTCAGAAAGGTTATTGAGGACACAGATTCTCTCCCACATTGCCACGTTGTCCCTCATCATCTGCTCTTGCACGGGCTGGTGGCCCAGAGAGGATCTGGAAGGACCATGCCCAGATAAATTGAAAAGGGACCCTGCAGCCCTATGCTACACAAAAAAACTTCCAGGAAAAACACTCTTGATAAAAGTTTTAGAAATTTATTGCAAAACACTGTAGTTCATTTTGAAACTAAAGAAGATTGTACTGACAGATTTATAATTGCTTAGATCTACTGAGAATTCAGAACAAGGCGTGTTGTTTGACTAAAGGCACTTTCTAGTGTCTAACTCATCAGTATTCATTCCGTGGAAATAGAACTTGTGGTGATGAAAAAAATATCAGATACTGTAACTTGAACTTTGGCAAGATCAAAAGCAATTAGTTGGGTACTAGAATCAGAGTGCTTTCAGCTGAAGTGGAAGAGAAGGCAGCAAAAAAAACCCCTTTGCATGATGTTGCATTACAAAAAATTATAATTTTAATGCTGGATTATAATGCTGTAATAGAAGGGTTGTTTCAGAGGGAAAAAGAACGTGGGAAAATCAGGCAGACAGACAGACTGACCTTTTCTCAGCTTGGGTGCTCCTATCCTTTGTCATCTGGATTTTTTCAGTGGTTATCAGAAAGCCAGAACTCTGCTGTTGCTCCCTCCTGTGCTCTAGTCCATCTGAGTAGCTGTCCTCTTAAAGTAATCCTGCTGGGATGGTCGTCTGGGATGGTCTTTGGTTTTCTTCCCCAAAGATGGATCCCAGCAGAGAGAAAAATGAAGAGCCAAAACCAAGAAAGTTTTAATGAGAATAGAATAGGATATATAAATAAATAGGTATACAAATAAATAATCAGAGAATAAGCAAAAGGAGTTGAAAATTGTGTAGACAGAACTGAACTGAATTTTCACCTCTTCTGTCTCTCTAGCTTAAAAAAAAAGCTTGCAGAAAAATAAGAGGAAAAAAAAATAGTTATGCTTTGAGGCAAACCACTCACCACTTGCTTCCTATTTACAATAGAAACCCGCCATGCAAAATAGAGAAATGGCAGGGTAATTAGGAAAATGGATATGATTAAATGTTTGGGGAGCATGGTATCTTCTCTTCCCATGTGTGTTCAGCTGCTGCAGGAAATGTGCTAGTGAGGGTAGAGAAACAGAGCCTTGTCTCTGCAGACAAGGAATAATGGGCAGGTGGACTCTGCCTTCGGTAACTCTGGGATCCGTGAGCTCTGACGGGGGATTTGAGCAAGCAGGATCTGCTCCTCATCTGTTTCCACATACACCCCTTCCAGACAGCCTCAGAGACTGCCCTGGCATCCTCACATGCCCAGGGTCGGTGGGTACCATCCACTGCCTTCCCTCTCCCCAGCAGCCAGGATGCTGTAGGAGCTGCAGGAGACAGTGTGACTCCTGTGAACATCTGCATGGTGACCAGCTGCAAATGCCTTAGGACAGCTTCGTGGTCACCTGAAGTAGTTATCTAGCCTTTCTTTTGTCTGGAAAGGAAAAAAAGAGGTTTATATCGCTCACTTATATCTGAAGATGCTGGCTTGTGTTAGACTGGAAATGTCTGTTGTAATGAGGGCTGTGGCAAAGAGAATCAAGAGACAGAAGGAGAATGAGAGTAAAGCAGAGTGCAGAAGAAAGGGACTGTCTTAGCTGTACATCATCCTCAAGGATCACAAGATTTACAGCAACCCTGTTGTTCCCCCCAATCCTTCTACTGCTCCATTAAATCTAAAGATAACTTAAAATTTCTATGCTTAAGACAAAGCAGCAGCTAGGAAAGCAGAGTAGGAGGCATGGTTTTCAGCAGAAAAAAAAATTAGATACCTGTCCTATTTCTGAAGCAAATAATGTGCAGGCACAGGGCAGTGCCTCCACTATTAACCTCCAAGTAGCCAAATCTGCAGCAGAGTCCTATGCAGATATTTCCTGTCCTCTCTGTTCACTGGAAAACACAGGTGACAGTTTACTGTCATGAGTTTGATGCATTTCTGTCAAAATTATTTGACAGAATAAACACCATTATTAGTTGAAATGTTTTATTACAACATTTTGGAAACCAGCACTGTTCTCAGATTGTTTTGCACTATATTTAAAGGTGACTCAGACATATCTCTTTAAAATTGAAGTATTCAAAGCATGTCTAAACAGATTAGATGAAGCAATCTTATTTAATCTTTATAAAGAATCCTGTTTAAAAAGTAGATTTTAATTTCTTTTTCAAAACCAGAATATTTTTTGTGAAGAAAATTTACTTCAAATTGACCTGTGATGATTTTTTTCTCAATTATTTAATCAATCAAGGAAAAAAGTAATTTTTTTATAAAACCTTAATCTAATTTTCCTTTGTGACTAGATCCCAATGCATGTTTGCACACAGACCTCCTGTTGACCTCCTTGGAAGTTACGCATCTAAAGGGAATGCAGAGCCAGACTCAGCAGACAAAATTAGTGATTTTCTAATTGCTCTAATTGGTGTTTAATTTTTCCGCTGTTTAGAGATCAGGTTACTGACTTTTAATAGGAAAAAGAAATATATGCTGGAATGAGAGTGTAATCAGATAAGAAAAATAGCTAGCATTATATTAGAGCTCCAGAATCAGAGCAATTGGTAAATGTGAATGTTTTCATTTGAGTTACAAATACCACCGATTGCCATTTCCGTTGCCACTTCTGCTAATTTGTATTCAGAAAACCACATCCCTGAAAATGTGTAAAACATCTGCTTTGAGTGTCAATAGCTGAATCGTGTGCAGTGCCATACAGGGACCTTCAGAGCGGTACAGAGGAAGAGTAGATCATTTCCATTATGGACAGGGATTTGTAAGCTGTCCACAGGATGGATCTAATCACATTAGCCATTAATTCAGCCTACATGGAGGGAAGAGACACTCAAAAACACCAGCAATGATTTTGGGTTTTACTCAGATGAAATATGACAGTGACTTCAGCTGCCACCCCTTGTATGGAGGTATTTCAGTAACCCCCATTTTCCTATTTTCTTTGGGTTTTCCTAGTTTCTTTGTTTTTCCTGAAATTACTGCCTGTCCTATGTACATGACACTTTATGCTAAGCAATCTCAAACTCTCTGGTGCAGTAATAAAGTGTGACTTGACCTCCCACTGATTTACTGAGCCTAGAAAACCTCTGCAATAACAACTGCAGTGGAACAGTTGGGTAATTTGACAGCAGTAATACATGGCCTATCCCCTCTCACGCTACCTTTACCAATACCCTTCACTGACTTTCTTAGCATGCAAAACAGGCCTTCTGCTGATAATCAGTAACATCTGCTTTAGATCAAAGGGGTAGGGAAAAAATATTCCTTGCAAGCAGACTCTGCTCATCTTGGTTGTCTGTAGCAAATTTCAAGTGGAGCTGACACATAACAAAAACCACAGTTGACAAGGTGTATTTTTAGCTACATACCTTTCATCTGGATGTCAATATACAGAAACTCATTTGGGCTTTGAATTTCTATCAGTAATGATTCTCCAAGCATCTCCTGAGTCCTGGTAAATTCAGTGAGCCTGCCTGATGAGTATGCAATGGGAAAAGTCTACAGTTGAATCAGGAAATGCTGTAAATGCCATTGTGGGCGGGATGTTAGATAAAGATGTTAGATAAGATGCTAGATACTACCTTTAAAGGTGATGCTGCCACAATTCTGAGCCCTTTTATGAAAATGCTCTTGCCACTACTACATACTCTATTGCCATTCACTGGGACTATTTAATTTCTTCAGTTCAATAATAATTCGTTTGATAGACATCTCAGGGTGGATGCTGCAAATAGAACTACTCATTCCTCAGTATACACAGTGAAGAAATTCTTAAGTGAACTTCTAGAAACCTAGGCTTTATGGAATGGGATAACCTCTGAAAGAACTCTTTCTTTCTTGCTTGTTTGTGTTATCCTAAAATATGCATTCTGAAAACATTATTTTCTAAGTTATTTCAGATACATTTTACTTTGTTTTCATATCCCCCATTCCCCCCATCCCCCGTCTGAATAGTTAGACCTCTTCACCACTGCATCCTAGTTTTCTGGACATGCCCAAAGATTTTTGGGTTTATAGAGTTTTTACAATCACAGAATTTCAATTAACAAGTCATCTTTATAATCTAGGGATTATTTCACTGCACTGCAAAATTCAGTAATAAAGTCTGGATTAAAAACATTAAAGAAACACTTTCAGTGCAGGTTTTTGGATTTGCCAAGGCTGTGGTTTCACCAAACTATGGACCAAAACAAATTTCCCAGTGATGGTTTTCAGTGCATATGGATGAAGCACAAATTTGTCTGACATCCTGCAAACATTTGTTGACAATGCAAAACTAGTCCATTTTACTTTCTCTCACTCTCCCATACACATCTATTTTTGTGTGCTTGTGTGTATGCCACCAAACTGTTCAATCCTCCCAGTCACTTCTGTCAATCTTCTCTGAATTCTCCAATCTCTTCAAGGAAGATGCTCAGCATTCCACTCAGTGTTGCAGCTCCTGCCACCCCAGCGGAATTGAAAGTATTTGTAGGATTCCTGCTTTGCAAGGGGATGTTTCTGCATAAAGAGACCCAAATTGGTCATATCTTATAGTAACCTCACATTTAACAATTATTTTAGCTCCAAATCACCTGTGTGAGTCTGGAATCAATTAGCACCATTGAAAAGCTCGGCAGAGGAATGTTGAGCATGGTATAGTCAGAAAACGGGAATCTGGTTCACTCCAATAATCCCAAACCATCTTTTCTTTGAAGATTCTTTCATCAGTGCTTTGCCTCCACTGTGCTCATCTTGTTCCAGTTCAGCCCACCCTGGGGGTTTCTTTTAATACTCTGTTAACACCTTCATTCAGATCATTAAATAATAATGTAATACCAGTCTCAGTAGTAAGCCACCCAGCTCCAACCTGACACATTCATGTTTATCACTGCCCTTTGTTTACTATTTGAGGAGTTTTCATCCCAGTCAAAGTACCTATCAAGACAATTATCTGAGTCTATCTAGTGCATTACTGAAATGTAGTTATATTGGTGCGAAGTGTCAGAGCTATCAACAGAATTAGGCATGTTACATCCTAACATGCTGCTGTTATGTCTCCTGCTTTTCTTCTCCCTAATTTTGCTTGTTTGAGGCAGAGCCAGGGCCTAGGAGCAGGAAGGGCGCTTGGGCAGCACATGTATGGAGCCATGAGACACTGTGGAGCAGGTACAGCAGGGAAAGTTACAGACTGCTGCACTGGACAGTCAATGTCATTAGCACTGTCCTCAGTGGCTCCTGCTTTTCTTTCACAAGGTTTATCTGGGTTTTCTTTCCTCAGAATTCCCTCCATTGCGTAAAGACGGGAGCTTATCCTCATCCAAATATAACTGCCAGGATTGTTCACACATAACTTGGAGCTTGAGTTGCCTTACTGAGAGGTTTCCTGCACCCTGAGGTTGACACCACCAACTAAGAGGTGGTCTCTTCATTGTTCTTCATCCACTTGGTCCAACCCTTAAACCACTGCTGGAAGTCTCTTGCAGACTGATCCTTTTCTGCTGTGTCTCAGCAGACAGTCTTTGTCTGGGAAGCACATCCAAGTCTGGGAGTGACATTGAAGCTACTTGGGATTGATGGCTTCTCCCAGACGCCACACTCAGCTGGCTCAGGCTCTGCAGGAACTGGCAATGTGGCTGCTCCCAATTAAACCTTACATTTGCTGCATAAATACCACAGTCCCCATATGACCTGAACCGACTGTCTTTTTCATGTTTATATTTTCCGGGAGTCCATGTCTGGTTTGGCAATTAACAGGTCTTTTATTAGATCTCCTTTACTTCCTAAATGCTCCTATTTTCCTTTCTCATTACGACATAACCTTTTTATAGTCAGATAAACCTCTTCTTGTGCAAAATTCAGTCCCCTCACCAATTTCTGGATGTTTTCCTTTATGGCAGCCTTTTTTCAGGCAGGAAGTGCCTTCATTAAAATGTGTTGTTGGTCCTTTGACCATTTCTGACTACATTTCTACTGGTTTTGTCTATTTATATCTTTTTCCTTAAAAGCCTTAGCCAATTCTTTCTTCTTGTTTTGTTCTATTGTTGTAGGTTTTCTTTAATCTCAGTTCTTTTGTTTAGCTCATTAGTCTCAACCTGAAGATGGGGGTGATGGGGAAGAAGCAAAACAGAAAACATTCCTGAGATCTCAGCCTAAATGACAAAATTAAACACTTGATAAAAACATGAGCACCTTCTTGTATAAGGTGTCTAAGAGAAAATATCACTCCTGGCCACTGAAGGTACTTGACTTCCCAGCTAGAGGCATGCAACCTCTGAGCACACACCTCCACTTTTTTGGGGGGAGACTCCTTGCTCAAATTGCTATTAAGCAGCTGGAAAAAAAGTGAAAATCACAGAAGAGCTTTGTTTTCTGCAGAATCACTAATTCAACTAACCTCAGCCCTTCCAAGGTGTTAGTGTTATTTGCTACACCAAATTCTGTCTTACCTAAGCAGTGACAATAAATACTTCAAGGTATTTTATCATATCAGAGGCATTTATTTTACCACAAGGTGTCATGCCCTATGAGGTGACCAGAGCATAGCAGTATTGTGTTCTACTTTCCTTTGTTTTAAACACAAAGATTTTGATAGAAGACTACCTAAAAAGTGATTGTCTTTCTAAAGGAAAAGTTAATAAAGCATCAGATACCACATTTCAAGCCTGACTGCATTATTCAATGTAGGAAAAAAGCTTTAGTTTTATTTAAACCACTCAAAGTGTGGTTTTCAAATCTATGGCTTGTCTTAGTTGTCAACTACAGTATCTTCTGCAATGACTTGCAAAGCTAGCTCTTAAAGTAATAGATAATTTTTAATTGAAGTTCAATTAAATTTTATTTTAATTAACGAGAGAGTAATAAAAGGAGAATCTTCTTGATAAGATTTTTGGAATATTTTGCAATCCACCCTGAGTCTCAGTGTGGATCTGAGGCATGAATATATTTGCATAAATGGGAAAGAAATGTGGGGAAGTCATTGAACTTACAGTAGTGTTGGGCTTACTGCATGGACTCAAAGCCTTTGCCAAAGCATTACTTTTGCACTCTGTTTCCCTGCTCATCCATTTCAGAAAGAACAGTTTTTCACAGTGTTGAAGGTCCTTCCTGCTGCAATCAGGCTATGTAGCCACCACTCACTGCCTGCTGAGTCCTTGAGTTAGGCAGTGGAAATCACTGACTTTTGGGTGTCACAGTCACACCTCACCGTGAGAGGTACTGGACCAGGACACCTTTGCTGTGTGTTTCAGTGGAGACACCCTCACCTCAGTTTTCGTTCACCAGCACTACTCCTGAAACAGACTTTTGTACTTGTTTTATTATACTTGCAGCCCCAAATGAAATTGCAACAGTGCATATGTCTGTGCATATTAGATTGGTGCAAATATGCCCAGTCTAAACAAAATGAGAGGGGAAAAAATACTTCCACAACTATTTTTTCTTCTTTGCAGATAACTGATCAGGTCTTTCAAGCAGGATGTTAAATGTCTTTTCCAAGGTTATATTAGAGGTCTACAGTAAACCTTGCGTTGGACCTCATTATCTTGAATCCAGGATTGTACCAAGAAGGCTCTCCTTCTTTGAATATTCTTATTATAGACATAGATGTCTCTAAGCCTCCATCTAGAGGCCCTCTAACTGCTGTCCCCACAGCAAACAAAAGCTGCATACTCAGTGCTAAGTAGCCATCACTTTTACATATCACCTGATAAAATGTGAAAAAACTTTATCATATTAAGCTGGGCAACTGCTTATCTAAATTACTTTCAAGTATTTCTGTTTTCATTATCTCAGGGTGAGGTTCTTTTTCTTTGGTTGGCTTTGGCGTTTTGGGCTTGTGGGTTTTTCAGTTAGGAACTGCTAGTTAGGGGAGAATAAGCATCTCCTACTGAAGATGAGACATACTGGCAGTCAGGGGAGTCCAGACTGACTAGCTCAGGTTGCCACTGCAGAGGTTTACCCTGGGGCAGGTGACTTCCACAAACTTCTGCTCTCTGAAGACCTTGCTTACAGAACTATCACAGAGCAGATGTAGTGCATTAGCTTCCTATCTCCCTTCTTTGCACAAATCAAACCTACCAAACAAGGATCAAAGACTTTTTCTGTGTGTGTGTGCAACATCTGTAAACAGTAGTGCAGAAAAACAATCAAGATTTTCTTTTTAAACGCTCTACTCTGTTTAAACAATGTTTTTTCTTTTTTTAACTATAAGTGCAGCTTCTTCATCAGTGTGTGATGAAGCAAATTCCATTTACTTTATACAAATTTAGCCACTAGATAGTTGAAAATCTTCTTTAGCAAAGAAATGGAAATGTTTTTCTAGTGTTATCATCCACTGTCTAAATAATGAAGCAGGGGAAAACTGTTCAACTCTCATAATTTAAGCCAAATAAGGATTAAAGCAATGTATTTATTTATGAATGACATATAACTCACCTGCAGTACCTTCGGGATCAATACCAACAATACCATAAATAGTATAAATAAACCAGAGATAAGCCATGTCTCCTAAGAAAGGTCCCTCCACAAGCCCCCTTATAGGCATCTTGAGTGTGTGTCCCCACTTGCTGTGCGGCCCTTGCTCATGCCACCTGTTGAGCACTGGCTCCATGAAGAATTCCATAAGGATGATGATCTGATTGATGTAAGTGGCAGTAGCAATGCTGACAGGGCAGATTCTGGCAGTTTCAAACCAGGTTTTACTACTGCTGGTTAACCTTCCAGGTGTCTCCCCAAACCAATTCTCAGCTTCTTTTATACTTCTTTTCAGGCTTTTCCTCCTTTGTTTCCAAGCTCTCTCAAAGTTCCCTGGCTGTTGTTTAATCCATTGATGGTCTCTCTTCCTCTTTAACGCCATCAGATTGGGGCTTATGGTTCTCTTCATCTTTAACATGATCAGTTAACATGGACAAATGACCTCCAGCCAATTTTGTGTATTCAACACATGCACACACTTTACCTCATGCTGTTGTGCTACCAGGTGTTGTTATTCAGGCCATTTGCCAAGCGTGGGCTGTGCAAGCACCTACACAGCTTGAAAAGTGCTGTGAATATTAAGCTCTTCCCTGGAAATTTTTTATTGTTTAATGTAGTTTACAGTTTAGTTTGGCATCTTGGGGAATGCTTGAAACTCTGCACTCACCTAGACATTTGTTTCTCATTTAAGTAAAATTAACTGCAGCCACTGAATTAAAGGTCGCTATTGTCACTTCTGCTAATTATACAAAGATAAACACCTGTGGCCAAGCCCAGCACATCGAGTTGCTAAACTGTTGGTAAGACATAAGGCACAGATGCCTATGACCATCCATCAGCTTGGCTGCATCCTAGTGGACTGCACAAAGAGGGGGAAGCTGAGGAATTCTTTGCTTCCACACTTGCCCTTGTTTTCAATGTACCATGGCACATCAAGCACAGAGCCAGTGTAGGCTGTCAAACTCTACTGAAGTCTCTTCAGCAGCTTGAACAGTCATTTACAGCAGTGGAGAGTTGTGTTCCAACTTCGGGGAAATGTCAGCTGCCCCTGGCCTTTATAAACCTATGTCTTAACACTTCCTATCAAAAATCTGTGACTACAGAACCAACCCATGTCATGAGATTGTTCTACTCTGCTACGTCATGATCCTCTGTCCTCCTAAACTGGGCTTTGAGCTCCTTTTTACCACTACATGAACTAAGAGAAGGATGTTTTCCTTGTTGCTAGCTGGCTTCTGAACCATGCCAGCTGTGCAGATTTTGTCTCCTGGTCCTGTCCTGTTGGCTTCATGGCCCATGCTGGGAAGCCAGCACAGACTACTCAAGCCACCTGAAATTCATTTGCAGAGCTCCTTTGTGAGACAGGTCTGAACCAATTTTGCACGGGCAAAATTATGAATATTTTCCTAGTATACAAAGCATACAAAGTATATAGTTATTACACAGTGGAGCAAATGCTGTCTTGCTTTGACAACCAGGCTGTTGCAGGTAAGAAGGGCAGCAGTCTGAATGAGAAACAGCCCAAGAGGGAGAAAGAAAAAAAGAAACTGAGATAAAACAATTAGCTATTGTCTGCAAAATTAGAATATCAAAGCTCCAAACCAAGTTAAACAATGGTGTAACTGAGACTGAAAGCTTGCTCTCCAAGGTTATTAAAGAGTTATACAGTGTCCTTATACAGAAATCAAAAGAGGAGTCTTGTCAGCAACTGGTTGCAAGAAGACCAGCAGAGACACTGACAAAATAAGTTATATGATGACTTGGGTAAGTCTTAAAGAACCTACATTTTAAAATATTATAACTGAATTGGGAAGGAAGGACAAAGATAAAAGCTCTGCTTGTTTCAATCTTGTTCTCTCTGCTTGTTACATTTCTATGAATAAATAAACCTCTGTAGTCTGGGAAGCAGTTGTGCTGGATTGTCTTCATACCAAAACCCAGAAGGGTGGCAAGTTGGTGTGATGCCAATTTTTAAAACAACTCTGGAGGAGATTTGAGAACTCTAGGTCTGTAATTCTGATGCTTCTACTAGGCAAATTAAATGAAAGTATAATGAAGACTAGAATTAGTGAACACTTGAATAAAAATGTTCTAATTGAGAGAATAATCAAGGTTTTTATGAGGAGAAATACTGCCTTATGAAACAACATCTTTGAGTGATTGAACAAGAATATGGATGAAGTTAATCAAAGTTATTATAACTACTTGGATTTCCAAAAGACTTTTGACTAAGCCCATTGCCAAAGATCATTTAGGGAACTAAGCAACTATGGAGCAAGGAGGACAGTGCTTTTATGGATGAGTAAATGGCAAAGAGGTAGAAAACAAAACAGGAGCACTTGTTTGCTTTTCAGACTGAAGGGAGCTATAGGGGATCATTTTGGTATTTGACATAAAAAGGGAAGGAGCTGGAAGAGGAGGTGAGTAATAGGCTGATGTGATATTTCTGATGAAACTAAGTTACTGAGGGTTGTAAGGACAAAGTCAACAATGAACAAAGATTGACATCCTACAATGTTATGTGAATTAATAAAGAAATGAAGCAACATGATTAAGAGAGTAGCCTCACTGAAAAAAGGCCCTTGCATAATAAAATGTTACGCTGGACAATTACAGATTAATTTTACAGTGTTATTTGAAAATGGAAGTAATTAAAAATGGCATTCTGAGGTTCCATATTTGTTATAGCCTAATTACTTTCAGATCAAACACATTGCCACTATCAGTAAGAGACGTGCTGTGCTAGCCCTGGAAATTCTTCCTGCCTTCTGAAACTCAGACTAGATTATCTTCTCATTATGTCTGCTTTGATGCCTATAGAAAATCAAGCTGTGAATTCACTCAAGATTCATCAGCTCTAAGATATTCCTGCTGTGCTTTTCTAAAATTTGTGCACAACTCCATGACCCCAGGTTTGGTGATCACTGTGATGAGAATGCCCTTGAGGGATTCAACACATTCAGTTTTATTGACATTATGTAAACAAGGTGCTTGCAGAACTGAAACACACAAAAGATATTTCTGCCACAAAATAGGCAGATCTGACAGGATGTTCACAGGAATGATCTGTGTGTAAGAAGATGGCATTTTTACATATCTGCTTTCCAGAGTATGACTACACAATAATTATTTTTGACAATACATTAGATTAATGCACTCTGATATATTCTGTAAAATTAATGAAGCCATAGCACTGGCAGGTAGAGCAAGAGCTTTTGCTGCTAAATCCTCAGTGATTAGTTAATTATAGAATTAAGATTAAGAAATAAGAACTATAGAATTATAGAACTATAGAATTATAGAACTGTAGAATTATAGAATTAAGGAATTTTTTCATTCTCCTGCTAGTACAGATAAGCTCTCAAAGGCTTTGGAAAAAGATTATTTGGGACCTAATGAATCATAAATTTAAAAAATAGAATAAACCCAATCATTAGAGTTCTTTTGTAATACAAGATGGCAGATCTTTTATAGAAAAAGACAAATTATTCTGTTTAAAAAATCAATATGTGTACACCTGCTTAGCTGATTTGTTTACAGTGAACAGTTTCTTTAAATGCCAGCTGTTGTGTTCTGTATGAAGGTAGTCACAAAGGATGCACAGTCATTTTAGTTCCTTCACAGAGCCTTAAGAACATTTATTCTAGCTGTTTTTTAACCCAAGCTGTCTGCTGAGAAAGCATGTTTTGCTCACATTAGTAATTTGAAGTGTGGGGATAAACCAAATTGCATATTCCTTTTTTTTGGACGCCTTCAATGCAAAACACAACGTTCATTTCATCCTGAATCAATAAATTTCTTTCTAAATGCAGGAGCACCTAAATTTTGCCTTTTAAATTCCCTGGAGTTTTCTTAAGGGACAATTATTTCTGAAACTACAGGAAAGTAAATCCTGTATTGTCTCACCAAGAACCAAAGCTGACATCTATCCAGAGTGCTGAACAGTTGCAACAATAAGTGGATGGCTCAGCAGCTTGGCAGACTGTAGGCTCCTGTTCTGTCAGTCTACTTTCCTAAGTTTTTTAACCCTATGCTAGTGTACACAAAAAGACCTAAAACCCACATACCATGTTGACATACCATCAATGTATTCTAGTAGTAGAACCACTATGAATTTGATACTTGACACTAATAGAAGATAAGTCATCCTAATACCTTCAGCATAGGCTGGTGAGCCAGAATTTTTTTATTTCTCTTGCAGTGTTGTTGTTTTCTACATCCCTGCACAATTCTGCAGCTTGACATGTGACTTGACATAGGTTCAAGGTTCTGACTCAGGTCCTTGAGAGCAGAGGACTAGAAAGGAACTTGTCCCCTTGCATAATATTCACTGCTCTTTCACAATAGGTTGATGAAAGATGAGAAAGATGAAACCAAATTGAAGGATATCTCAGTCCTTATACACCTGATTATTGAGAATTAAACCATTTTTCCCTGTTGAAATGCAGGTTTTGCTCATTATAGAGATTACAGACAAAAAGTGCATTTCAGATTTTAAGTTACTCTTCTCACTGATTTAAAAATGGTTTGAGGTATCCATGGTGTGAATGTACCTAGAATGAAAATAAGGTTAGATTCTTTCAGAGTAGGTTTCCCTCCAGATCACAAGATGTAAGTTTGTTTAGTCATCAAAATCCAAAATAAGCATCATGGAGAGTTTCATTCCTCACTGACTGCTAAGAAAATGTGGCATTTATCCTTTCTTGGGCAAACAGATGAGTTAATATTTGAATGTGACGATCAGTAGCTGGCAATTTTTATGAATTTTAAATGAGATGGTTTGGTTTCAAAGTGACAGCCATCAGAGGAGACAAATGCTTTTTTCTCTATAAAGCCTCATAGCATGGTCTACCATGGAGCTATCACTCTGAAGGGAAAAAAAACAAACACAAAACACAAAAACAACCACTTTAAATCTAGGCAGATCTAAACTACATTGTGGTCACTGCAGTAATTGTGGTTTATTCCCAAAAACACTACAGGCTGCATAGACAAAAAGGATAACAAGGATGTTATTGCCTCCTGCTATTATTCCTCAATTGAGGAAATGAAGGATTAATCCTAGACCACCAAAGTTGATTAATCATTAATTCAGTGGAAGTGTGGGACTAATTATCTCTGAGGACTGGAGCCAAAGCAGTTTGCTAAAGGTCATCAGGAAGTCTTTGACCAGTCTGTGCAGAAAAAAACCTTGGAATATTATAAATATGCATCCAAAAATACAACCGAACACTGCCTCTGATTTCTGTTTACAGCACTTAGGCATCCTGAGGAGACCACTTTAACGGTAACCTCTCTGATACTTTGAATGCAGCAACACAAACAACTGACAGGCAACACAAGCCATGACTTTACAACTGCAGTGACTGTTCTTTAAAATATGGTTAAGTGTCAACTGGTTTAGTACCTTGGTGAGTACAGGCTAAGCTACCTCACGTTTCCTGTGGGTTAAAAACATTCTGACAGGCTCTCACAGCAGAATAGCAGCTGTGGTAGAAACTTGCCCTGTGGTAACTCATTCATGCAGCCACTCATTCCTTCTGAAAACTTCCAGGAATTAGCAGAAGATGTGCCCCATGGGTGAAAAGTGTATGCCTCTCTTTATTTTAGCCCATTTTTTGAATATTTTTATAGCTTTTTTTTTTTTCCCCTTTTTTTTAATTTTTTTTTTTGTTTTTTTTTTTTTTTTTTTTTTTTTGCTTGCCTAGTTTTGAATATAAAATAGGTGTTGTGCAATTCTCTGACAGGAACTCTGTCATTGCTAAGCTGGTTAGAATTTCAAGAGCAGCACAGCTGAGCTCTAGTATAAGCTATCAGTAAAAATCACCACAGGGAATTACTGTGTATTTCTGAAGAACAAAATCCATTTTAAATCAGAATGAGAGATGCAGGACAGTCAAGGAAGATTGGAAGGTGACTAGGTAGTGTTATCAGTTTAATGGATTTTATAAAATATCAATTTTTCAAAGCTTTACTCATTCACATGATATAAGACCAGGCCCTCAGGGATTCTGCATCTCATCAGGAGCAAAACATGGTAGCAAAGAGAGAACTGGGCCATAAATTGTTCCTAATGGCTTGGTTTCTTGAAAGCCTGCAGCAGTGTAATCACTGAACTTTTCAGAGTATTTGATCACACAGCTGGCATGTCTTAAAAGAGGGTTCCAATAAAATACCTCCAACATGCATTATCAAGCAGCACAGAAAACTGCTGTACATGCAGAACTCTTGGCATGAATCAAAGCTTTGGCAGCTGCACTCAGATGATGAGGAACTCTATGATTTCTCTCTCCTCACTGTTGCCTGACATCATTGGCACGATTCGGGTCTGGATGCGGGCCAGCTTTGTGCTGCTCCATGAGTGTGCAACCTGCCAGGGAACACACCAGCAGCTCTGCTACAGGAGCAGCCCTGAAGGCTCCATTGATTGAATAGCACTGGGTGATCCTTTGACAGCACATGGTGGTGTGGCAAAGGCAGGCAAGCAGAAAGCTGAGGGCAAACTGTCTGCATCCATGTATTTGTTGTAGAACAGCAAGTCCAATAACTGTTGCTTCCTCCTTATCATCATTTGCCTCTGAAATGGACTGCTGTTGTTACCTTGCTGCTATTTAATCTTTCCCACAATCTTGGCCATCTCCCTGGGCCATCCTTCTGCCTAATAAGAAAGTGTGGTCTTACATAAGTAGCTAGGTTGTCAGGCATTAATGATAAGAGGGAATGAAAGACTCCTAATAAATCCTAATAAATTATTTTCTTTATTCAAATAGCTAGTACACACAGCAAGACAAGTGGTCTAGGGCTGAGGCAATTCCATCTCCATACAGACCACTAAAAACCCTTGAAATTCTCCATGGCTTTTAAAAATATCTTGGATCATGTGCTTGCTTGTTTTTGAATCTAAGGGGGAATGATTTTGCACCATATCATAGAATTGTGGAATGCTTTGAGTTGGAAGTGGCCTTTAAGATTATCCAGTTCCAGCCCCCTTGCCTAGGGAAGGGACACCTTCCACTAAATCAGGTTGCTCCAAGTCCAACCTGGCCTTGATCACTTCCAAGAGTGGGGCAACTACAGCTTCTTTGGGCAACCATCTCCACTGCCTCACCCCTCTCCTAGGACAGATTTGCTTCCTAATACCTAATCTAAACCTCTCCTCTTTTTTTTAAAGTCATTCCCTCTTGTCCTATCACAAGGGTCGTCCCAAAGCCCCAACTCCAGCAGCAACCTCATCTACAGTTCCCTACATTTGTTATCCCACCAATTCTGCAGCGCTCTGCACTTGAGCATGTTTGGTTTCCTGCTGTGTGCCCTCCACTGGGGACACAGAGGTCTAGCTTTTATGTGAATCCCCAGACAGAGAAAGTTGCCACAACAGAATTTGGCACTGACTTACAAAGATCACTTTATGTGATAGACAAGGTATGCTGTGGGGTTTGGGGGACTCAGGATTAGAGTTTCTGTTCAGGGAGTAACTTCTGTTTTACCCAAGGACTCTGTTATCTGGTGATCACTTTAGAGGAGGGAACCCAGGTCTTCACCTTATAAACTTCTCAGCTGTGAGACTTCCAGTGTCTTTGAGGATTTATCTCTTAAACCCACTGTGCTTGCCTTCCTGGCTGCTTAGAGGCTTCACCTGGAGGAAGGAAAGGTAGATGACTTGTCTCCTCTGAGATCAAGGAGGGTGTTCAATCAAATTTGCACACTTTCTGGATGATTTAGACTCATTGAAGAGGTGAGCTCTGCTCTGTGAAGTACTTGTATGTAGCACTCGAGTTGATGGAGGCACTTAATGTGGGTTCCCATCTCTAATGGTGGAGAAGGAGTGGAGTTCAACCAATCCTTCCCCATACACACCTCCTGTGTTTTGTAGATTGCTCTTTGGGAACGACCCAGAACATGTCCATGTTGTATGAAGAGAACAGAATAAAGTGCTGGATGCTCTCCTGCCTTTGTGTTCCCCCACGTGGCTCTAACAATGGTGTTAGCAGATTCCTGCATTGCTTCGTGTACCCCATGTCTTAACTCTTCACACTGCCTGCCTCAGCTCCTAATTTACATGCCCTGACTCCTTTGCTAAGGCTAGAGGCCTACTTCTTATTGTAATACCTATCTGGGAGGCATATCAGCAGGTCTTGTGGATCTTTCTCAAATTAACTTCAGCCCAGAAGTCTCATCAGCTCTCAATCACAGCACTAATCAACTTCAGTCAAAACTCCCTGTAGTAGTAGATTAGTAGATTCCTAATAGTAGATTCCTATTTTCCAGAAATCTAAATATAAGACAGATACATAACTTCTACTGGGACCTGTATCACAGAGTCCTTCAAAATCCCTGTTCCTCAGCTTTTGAATACATTACCAATATTATGATCCCATGACGAGATTCTTACTTTCTTACCCTCAGCCGTCTCTCCTGGGGTTGGTGCCAGCTGCATCTGCAAGAGAATTATGAGTCAATCATGAGTCATGGCAAACCAAATGCTGTGCACAATTAATTGCCAACTTACAGCTTTAGAGATGCTGATCCTGTTAGGATTGCAGTGACTTACGAGTAATTACAATTCCTAGGATATATCTCATGTCTTCTCAATTGACACAGTCAGATCACAAAATCACAGAATTACAGAACTGTCAAGATTGGAAGACACCTTCAATATCATCTGAGTGCAACAGTCAATCTAACACCACCATAATAACCCCTAAGCCACATCCCCAACTGCCTCATCCAGAGACGATGACTCCACCACCTCCCTGGCCAACTTATTCCAATGCCTAACTGCTCTTCCAGTGGAAAAAAAAAATACTAATATCCAATATGAACCTCCTCCGGTACTAACTGAGGCCATTTTCTCTCATCCTTTTACTTGATGGCAGAGTCTTATGAGCATAGGCCATTCAAAAATATGTACATATCTACATTCTCATGCAGGAAAATCAGGTGCTACAGGCCAAACAGGAATCTGCAGTTTATAGTACACACTTGTAATTCCAATACCAGCAGTTGAACACAGAATGCTTATTCTGGAGTTTTCATATGTTCTGCTCCTCCTTACAAATGGCTCTTAGAGACTCAAGGCTCACCTATGCTTTAGACATTGCTAATATTTGCTGTAACTGATAATAACAAGTCAATGATATAGGACAGTGTTTATATAGAAATGCTCTTTTGGATGCCACTATTATTTGCTATGTAGTTCTAGAGAAACACAGAATGGCTTGTGTTGGAAGGGATTTTAAACATCACCTAGTTCCTCCCCTCTCCCCATGGGCAGGGATGCCACTTGCTAGGTCAGGTTGCTCAAGGCCTGATCCAGCCTGATCTTGAACACTTCCAGGGCTGGGCCATCCACAACCTGTTCCAGTGCCTCACTATCCTCACAGTAAAGAATTTCTTTCTAACATCTAATGTAAATGTCCCCTCTTTTACTTTAAAAATATTTCCCCTTGTCCTATCCATCTGCCTGTGTAAAAAGTCACATTTCTCTTCTTTATAAAGGACCATTAGGTACTGGAAGGCTGTGATAAGGTCTCCCCAGAGCCTTCTTCAGGCTCAACAGGCACAACTCTCTCAGCCTATTATGTTTTAAGCTTTTCAGGTGAGATAACACTGACCATAAATGAAACTCTTGCCTGCTGTGGACACCGTTGGACCTGACTTCACTCAAGACCCTCAGGTCTTAAGGTATCCCATGTGGAATGTGACAACTGGGGAGGCGGGGTGTCCTACGTCAAATTCCGCTTATTTCTTTGCTTTCAAGCTCTCTGTAGACTTTCCTATAACAATGATAACATTTTCTTCAAACTGTTTTAGTGAAACAAAATTTTCTCATCCTGCAGTTGACAAACACAATAGACTTCAAGACAAAAAGATAACAGAGGGCCCACTTTCTAAAATCTTTCTGTATTAGATATGGCATCAAAAACTACAAACCCCATCAGATCCACTTGTCCATCTTTTATTCCAAAACATTTCACAGGCTGATTAACAGATAGAGATCAAATGTGTTTCTGATGGCAAGAACAGCAATCTGCAAAAAGGGATAGCCAAGTATTAAAATTCTGTGATAGTGCATCCAGCATCTGCTACAGATACAATGCCATGCATTCCGTATTGCATATAGAAATAGGCATGGCCTACTGCTCCAGTACTTTGTTGGTGTTTGGTTCTTGAAGGTATTTGCCTCAGAAATCTGTTACAAACAGTACCCTGATGTCTTTGATCTGATTCTATGAACCATGAGAAAAGAGGGTCATGTATTGGTATTTCCTTTTTAACGAATCAGTTTTTCATGGGAAGATCAAGTCCAAGACTTATGTGGAGTTATGCCAACAGCGATTTGGCCCCAGGTTCCTTTTTGTGTATGATGAATTGACAGTCTGGTACCTGTAGCCAAAGGGAGCAGATGGAAAAAATTACAGTGACAATTTCATTCTAGTTGTATGCTTCAAAAAACTGCAAAATATTGCAAGGAAGTTTTTCCCTCATATGATTTTATATATCAGATGGAGGTATTAGGAAGCCAGAAGTGCCCGTTTCAGAACAATTTTCCAGTATCACTTTGATGACAGCCCATGCATTAGCTGTTTTGTTGTTCTTATTCCTCTCCAGTTTCTGAAAAAAAAAGAGGTATAGCTACTGACATTCTGTTATTTGTTTTTAACTACAGTGAACACCGCTGATTACACTGATTGTGGCTAATGCAGGACCCCTGGGATTCAATAAAGTCTCCTGCTGTGGATCTGGAGCTGTGGACTCAAACCTAGTTTACAGACACAAGCCTGGAGCCTATTCCTTGCTGATCCAGCTGTAAATGGATATGGAATCATGGCCAGACAGGCTGCAAGCTGCTGTCTACAATAACCACAATGCCCTTTCCAAACCCATACAGCAGTCTTTTCAAGATATTTGGTCATAAACCTCATATTCACTAGGATATTTAGCTATTAGTCTGAATGGAATCCCCTACAAATATTACTATGAACAAGTTGGCTTATGAACAAACTGTAGTATGAACAGGAAAAATATTTTCCTCATGTTATTTAAGAATATGAAATTAGCCAGAAGACTCAGAAGGATCCAACTAGCCCAAGATTCAGCCTTCCAAAGGTGTTACTGTACTGTTTGTCACAGGTAGCACTTGATATGTGGCACATTTGGCCTCAGTGTAGCTTTGCAATAACTGTCCTTTTCCCAGAAGCATGGATCATAAGTAATTGCCAATATCCAACAACTGGTAATAGGATTGGTGCTTCTGGAAATCATAGAATCTGAATACAAGGGCAGTGATAGACAAGGCCCTAGGAAACCCCAGCACAACCCTTCTTTATTCCCTTTTCTCACATTCACTGACAAAAGAACCATCCAGTGGAGTGGAGCAACATTTTAGTCAATCCTGTGCCTGTGAAGGCAGCCAAACTTCAAAGGTGCCAGGAACAGATGGTAATATCCCCTCGTTAAGGGATGTTTGGTGAAACACTTTATAGAGCAGATTGTGGCACTGAATGTAAGGCTAGTTTTCTCTTGAGAGGAAAAAAAAAAAAAGGAAGAAAAGGAAGAAAATAACAACAATCCCCATGAGAACAGCGGTTAGCATACTTGATGAAGGCAATAAGAACAGTACACTCACAGTAGTACTTCCTCCAAATGTTCTTATGGCAATCATCCAGCAAATAATCAGTTGAGGACTTCCTGAGCCAGAGATATTGTCACTATGTATATTAGAACTGTATTATGCAATTGTTTAATACAATTGTGGTGTACACAATGGATATTTTAAACATATGTTGTATTCTGTTATGTATAGTGCCACTGTATATAACACAATAGGTTCACATTTTACTTTGGCTGTAGTTCTCTTTTATGAAATTGTCCAGTCACTCTTTGAATTATGGAAACTTGTAGCAACCACAACTTTCTGCAGGGAAACTTTTCACAGCTTGATTGAATATTGTACGAAAATTCACCTCTTTTGTTTGCCTATATCTAGTCATCTGCTTGTTTCATTTGAAGGCCTCTTGCTTTTGTATTGGATGAAACAGTTTATAATAAAAATTTATAATTGTCTTCTCTAGCCACTTGTTTTCATAGACTTTTCTACCATCTCAGTTATCTCTCAGCCAGTCTATTCAACTTGTCTATTTACTATATTCCATAGTTCCATACCTTTGTTTGTCCTTATCCCTGATCTCTAATAAAACCTCTTCCAGTTTTGCCATCACTCTTGATAGAAGTAGAACTGTACTGAGGACTTCCAAGAAGCACCCTGTGCATATTATTTTCTGTTTTGTTTGCCTTTGCTGTGCTAATAATTTTTAATGCAATGGCTGCTATTTGCTTGCAAAAAGAAAAATCAATAGAAAAATATTATAAAAATAGTAAGATAATAATAGATAATAGATTATTCCCTAGCACCAATGAACTGATGCTGGGATTACAAATGCAAGAGCAGCAAAGATGCTAGAGGTGCAAAGAAGTCATACATATGCTCATAACTCCCACCTCATACTGACTGCTAAGGAACTGTCTTAAATGATATGGTTTATTAGAAATAAAGTTTTGATTAACCTCATTATTTCCTTGACAGCATTTACTGCTCTCTGAAAGGGCTATGATATTTCCAAGGGGCCAGTATTTGAACAGTATTTCAAGACTCACTGGACCAGAAGGAGATTTAGGTTAAGACTACAATTCTTCTCAGAGAGGACAGTCTCCTAAGGAGCTGAAATTATTTGGCTTCTGAGGCTACTACTCCCTCACACTGGTAGCTACCACCCCAGAAGGAGACGCCTTGAGCAATTCCAAGTTTTTTTATTTGGGAAGAAATTCTTCTACATTATATAATTACAACTATCAAGATGGATTTAATTTTGATTCAGCAAAAGGTTTTGAATACTGAAGTAGTTCTTTTAGTTTGGTGTTTTTCATACAGATTGGGTTGGACTCAACACAAACACAAGGCACTGTTTGGAGAATGGCACTGTGAGGAGGCTTCTTCTCAGAATTTTCATGGCTTTGACATGTAATTAGGGTTTGAAGTTTGAGTCATGACAGGCAGAATTTTAATGAGGGAAGCAAGAAAATGAATATGTGAAGAAGAAAGATAGGTTAGTATCAACTGAATGATAGCAAAACCAGAAGTGCCATGGTCAAGCTATCATAGATTTAGAAAGATTTTTATGGCACACATAAGAAAACTGGGAAAGGACACATTTGGAAAAATATTTCTTTTGAGAATGATCAAAAAAGAAAAAAGGTGCTAAAGCAGAGAGCACTAATTAAAAACTAGTTATGGATGATCCATAACATTTCCAGTACCAGGTTCAGCTTGATTGAGTGAAGCCATTCAGAGGTGCTGATGTTGAAGGGACACTTCCAGGTCTTGGCCTTATCTATGGAATGGATCTGTTGTGGAAAAAATGGAAATAAAGTATAAGTTTTAAAAGTACATTCACTTGTTCATAATTCCACATTTAGACTCACCAAACTAACCTATCACAGCTCCACCAAAATCATGCGGCACTCACAATGTCAGTCATCCCTTTCTCAGGAAATTTGGAACATTTTAATTCACTGGAGAACCCCATGAAGTTGTCTGAAGACAAATCTAAATCCCTTATCTTTAAATCAATAAGTTAATTTCAAATCAAGACTAGAGTTTGCTATTTCAGTTACAGCTCTCTAGGCTTTGCAAGAATGAGGGGGGAAAGAAAGGAAACTAACCCTACTGGATGAAATTATCCTTGGTGGAATTTCTGGTCATATAGAGGTTGTGAATGACCTTCCTTCCTTACTGCAAAGTAGTTTTCTTCCTGACACCACAATCTCTGAGAGAAGGATATTCTACTCAGCAGGAGAGCAATGGTCCCTTCGTATCACATTTTCATTTATCTAATTGATTATTTTATTATTGTGTTTTGAGACCGGTGAGAAAGGTTGATTTGTTAGACTTGTTTTTCATTCTGGCATTTAACAAAGAGGTTTTCACCTGTGTGTCTTTGGCTCTACCTTATTTAGCCTGTTTAACAGGCTTTTAGCTTATTTAGATAATTTTAGCTTATGCCATTGTCTTGTGATGATTCTTGGCAATGTCAGTTGATGATTCTGGGACTTTTGCTAGGCATAGCATGGCAAATGACAGAGACAGTCTCTGTGTCACAGGAATTTCTGGGTAAGTACCAGACAGAACATGATCCAGTAGGTAAAACGTACCTCACCCACATGAGAATAGGAATCTAACACATTTTCTTTCCAAGAAATTTTTCTTGATGGATCATACCTCATCCTGCTCCTCTCCTCCCTCTCTCTTCTCTGTGAAGTACAGGTGTTTTTCCTGCAAATAACCTCAAACATTCACAGCTAGAGGTGCAAAACCAGTTTTCCTCAAGCTAGAAGCTTTTAATCTTTAATTTTGGAACATATCAATTTCTTTAGATGGATATCAATATGGACTGTTATCAGATAGTAGGACTAGAAAATAATTAGCTTTCATACAAAACCTTTAATGGGAAAACCCAGGCCAAGAATATTTAGGATTAGAATTTTGTCCAATTTTTATCCCTGGGCCAGAAGTCACAGAATGGCGCTGAAAAGTAGAAATGACACTCTTCATGGTACAGAGAATTGTGTCAATGTGCATTACACTTCCTGATTTCTGCCAGCTATAAACCCCTCAGCCAAGCCTTTCTGATGAGAAGCCTGTCTATTGGCATACACATGGAGAGAGCAAGATGAAATGCTATTTTAGGAGAGAATGGAACTCAAAGTATAAAAAGCTTCAGAAAGTGAGCTTGGCTGTGAAATTGCTTTGTCCTTCCTTGGTGAGGGCTGCCAGAGGTAGCAGCATCATGGGGTTGCCTGGATCTTAGGAAAGACAGAGACAGAAAACGTTGCCTGTTTCTTCTATTGCTCCCACACAATCTGCAAAACCTGTCCCACACCCTGACTGTATTGCTGTGGCCTGCTGGACAGTCACTACAGCAGCAACTTCTCTGTAAGAAAATGTTCCTCTTTGCAAGATCATTCAGGTTGGACCATTTCAGATATATAATTGGTTCTATTCAAAGCTACCAGGTCTTTCTTTGCTGAGCCTCTTATGAAATGTGAAGTAGCACCATTATCTGAATTGCAGTTTTTCATGAGCTATGCTGTGCTCCATCTAATTCATACAAAGACAGATACAAATTCCCAAACTGCTGTCCAATGTGAAGAAATTTAAAAACCTTGTGGAAAGCCCCAGTAGTTGCACAGAAGAGTATTACTGCAACAAAACCATGGAGCCTCCACAGCTAAAGAAATACCCAGCTGTGAACATCCCATCTTTGCTTCTCCCAAAGCTCTAGAGACAAGCACAGCACAGTGCTGACCATTGTCCTGCTAAAGGGAATTCCTGTGAGTGAGTGTAGGAAATAACTACAGAGGTAATACAAAGGAAGAGGTAGAAAAGAAGACAAGTTTCTCCTTTGCTACAGCGACTTTACATAAGAGAGGAATGTTTCTTTCCAAGAATGGAATGAAAGGAAATCTCTGCAGAACATCTTCCCACTAGATTTGGTTTGACCAGCATATATAAATAGCAGTTTTACAGTTTTACAGTTTTGTTGGAGCTACTTTGACTGAGATATATGGTCTTTTGATATTAATAATCTGAGTACTATCAAAAGCAAAGTTTATGGTACTTATAGTTGACTGAAGGCGGTTTACAGAGTTCACCATGAGAAGTGGGTATTAGATCATCTGATTTGAATCCCCAGTGTTTCACAGGCCATTTCACTGAAGTATCACACAGCTCCCCTTTCATTGTGCTATCTTATGTTTGGATAAACACATTTTCCAGCAATTTAGTTAGGCTTGAATCCAAAAAACAGAAATCTGGAGAATCCACCACTGTTTTATGAACTTAATCCAGCTGTTAATAAGCTTTACTCTTAAAAATTTGTGCCTAATGTCCCATTTGAATCTGTATGATTTTAGTTTCTAGAAAATAGTGGGAGTTTTTGGTTGGTTGGTTTGTTTTTGTGTTCTTTTTTTTTCCTGAGGTTTTCCCAATTTAATTCAACTTAATTTAATTCACCTACTATTATTTTATGTTTAAAAACCTACTTATATTGATGTTGTATCATGTGTCCAGTCTTTTTCCAGTCTTTTTTTTCTTTTTTTGAGTGAACTTATATCTCACTCTA